>CM075007.1:22893612-22911816 GCA_037576675.1 Pangasius sanitwongsei | reverse complement strand
AATATTCAAGGGGGTGTTCTAATTTATATATATATTTATATATATATATATATATATATATATATATATATATATATATATATATACACACACAAATAAAAACAAAGAAATAAAAAAAGTTGGTTGAAACCTTGTACACGTTAATAAGTAATATGTAATATCTCCTTAAAAAGAGTGAAGCAACAATGTTACACAAAATAATGTTGCAAAATTAATGTGTGGGTGAATATAAAGGACTATTATTGTTATTATATTTACCAGCTTAACCAAATACATTAATTGAACCCTTTCTAACAGTACACTGACATTTCATTCTGCAGGCAGAATGGAAATCGCCTTCCCGGACATTTTCAATCAGTATAATCAAATGAATTATTTTATTGCTGCAAATCTGTTATAAGATTAGTCAGGACACTGTTGGGTTTCTGTGTGTAGAGTATCGTTACGCTGTGTTTATCTGCTGGTAAATAGGGCGATGGGAAAGTGGAGGGATGTGAACCCCCTGCTGGGCAAACAATTCACATCTCTCCATAATAATAATGGTACAGAAATAAATAAAAAAAAAGGACAGCGTAACTAAAGCCTTTTTTTAAATAGTGAAACAAAGTACACAATGGCCACAATAACATTATAAAATTTAAACTAGGTAAAAAAAGAAATACTTATGAAAAAAAATGCTAATTCTTAAAGCCGTGAGTGTCTACTTTCATATGAGCCATTAACCACTACTGTGGAGTGTGACATCACAAATAAATGCATTGATTTTTTTTGGCCTCTACTCAAACAGATTTGTTACCCCACATCTTATATTTTTAATATAATATCTTATATTAACATTATTTTATTGCACACTCTTCTATTCATGTAGAGTTGTTATGCATTTTAAAAAATTTTAAAAGGTTAATTATTTATTTATTTGGAAAAAAAAATGGTTTAAAACAAAATAATCAAAATAATCAGGATCTATATAGGAATTTCTCCCCATGCCAAGACTAGACACTTAGAAAACTGCACTTCCAATGTACTGAAAATTAAGTCTAAATGTACTTTAAATTTGCACAGTGGACACATTCTCCAAGATGACGCAAATGTCCTCCTCCTTATGCTCTTGAATATGGCAAATGCCAATGGCCAGACTGGGTACAGCTGACTGGAATGCTACAGTAACTCAAATACTCAAAACTACTCTTTACAACCATGGTGAGCGGAAAAACATCTCAGAACACACAACATATCGAAGCTTAAGGTGGGCACAGGATCACCAATACTGCAAAGTTGGAAAAACAGATTGGAAAAACAATGCCTTGTCTTCAAAAATAATTTTCCCGATATTTTTTTTACATCTTCTTGCTGTCTGTATATCAAGATAATAATTAGATAGCTAAAACGTGCTGGCTAAATTAGATGGCTAAGCGTGTGTGAAGACAATGAGCAAGCTAATATTACACTGTATAAAGACAATTATGATATGGTAAACAAGTTAAATTATTCACGGATGTGAGAAATAAGTAGTAATTTAGGCACAAGTGAAATGAATTTAAGTTTACTTTGTAATCAAAGATGGAGAAGTTCGCGTCTCACCAAAAAAGTTCACTCAAATAAGGGCAAGGAAATAAAATGAGTTCCAAGGCCAAATATGCACACATTTCCTTAAAATAATGTTAGATATTTTTCTCTGTTTTATTAGTGAAATGCACATTTATTTCATATGTTATTTAATTATAAATAAAGCTTTACATATACATGTACATACATACACATACATGCATACATACATAAACCAATATACTGTACAGTAATTTTTTTTTTACTAAATCTACACTTACACAGAAGTAATAAACTGAATACAGAAAACAATTAAAGCCGTGGCAGCCTTCTTATGTCACATATAGAAAATCAAACCCTTATCGACATGTTTGACTCATTAATGTGCGCCAGCATTTAGAATTATTATAAACATCCTGTCTCTGCGTTTCACTACGTATACCAACTGCCACCCGGCTGATCAATACGCTATTCAACAGCCTGAAAATGTCGCTTAGAAAATCCATACGAGCTCCAGTAATGATTGAAAGTAAATTGTTGATTGTTGAGTGTTGTGGTAATTTCTCCTTTGTTTCAACCAACAGGAACAACACAGGTTTGTGATGTCCGGGTCAGTATGGACAGAGAGACTCAAATACCAAACAGCTGCTTGATTGATGTCGGACAACTCACTGTCATTTTCCTTAATGTGAAAATGTGAAAATGTGGACGTTAAATTGTATGTTCAATGCAATGAAAGTGGGGGAAAAGGCCAAATTTTGAACAGCTGATACAGCTAGCCAATGTTAAATTATTAGAGTGGAGCTGTCAAAGACTTTGATAAGCATCCTTTGGAAACGTACAGTACTGTGCAAAAGTCTTAGGCACCCTATTTTTTTAGTACAATCTTTGTTATAGATTTTTTATTTTATGACTTCTACATTATCGAGTCATTAGTTTTCCAGCACAAAATTTAATGTTGCAGAAAAATGTTTTTATGTCAGTAAAGAAAGCAGCTTATTATGTAAGAGACCACTTTTCACTTTAAAAAAAAAAAAAAAAACATAATAAAGACTGATGGATTTTGCTGCAAAAATAAGAAGCAAGTGTGACAGTCAAAGTCTCCAGAAGAAGAACTGATGCTGGTTCTTACAAGAAACAACTTACCAGCTAATTTCCTTACAAAACTTTGTAAATTGTACCTGAGACTGCTATTTTTTTTTTAAAGCAAAGGGTCATCACACCAAATATTGACTTTATTTAATTTATTACTGTTTACTGCTCTTTATAGTATTTTTTTAATTTAGAAATATTTAATTTCATTATTTTTGAAGGCATCTTTGCTCTACAGCATTTCTCCAGACTTTTGCATGGTACTGTGTATAAAAACATACTGTATAATGAAAAATAGTCTAGAAATATTGAAGAAGAAGAAGAAGAAGAAGAAGAAGCAACATGTTGTGCTTGCTAAATACCTGTTTCCAAAGCACAATTTCAGTTTCAGTTTCAATGTCCATTTCCACAATTATAGTTGATATGTTTGGTGTCAACATTTTCTTAACCCACATTCAGCCATTAGGTAACATCACCCAAACGTGCTGATGAGATTTAGGACACAATATAAACTATATAAACTATATAAGCTATAGCATAGTTTATATGCTATAAACTATAAACATGAAAGAAACTTCATGAATGAATCATTCCTGCTCCCTAGGCCCCACCTCCACCTCCCTAGACCCCACAAAATTTGAAGGCAAATTGTGGATGAAAATTGGAAGAATATGTTGACTAATTGTCTGTAACAGCAGCTCTAATGGCAGTAGTCCTGCTTGTCATTCAGATCACAAGGTTGGAGTAACGCTGTAGTTCTTATACCACTTACACAGGTACTTCAAATAAATGGAATTAAAAATGGGTGTGACTGTTGATATAGTGAAGTTTTCTGTGAGGAGTTTTATGGAAGGTGTCTCCAGAGTCAGTGCATTGTAACAGTTATAGGTAAAGCTGTTTGTTTAAGTTTTCAACTACGAGACAGTCTTTAAGACAGAGGGCTTTGCCCTTTGAGATTTCTCTGTAACCTGAAAAGGTGCCCTATTTTTACCTTATTAACTTCAGGAAAGAAAACAAGTAGAACTCGATGTCAACAGTGTGGGGTCTTGGGTTCCGAAACACAAAGGTGTAAGTAACAACTGTGTATGACAAACAGGAAGGAAGCTATTGAAGAAAAAGTGTTTCAGACATTTGACCCTGGTGTGACCTTGACTTTGTTTATATTCCAAAAATCTAGTCAGTTCATCTGCTGGATACAATGATAATTCCATATAAATCCTACAAACAACCATTCAACCACTTTTTCTTGAGATACTGTGCTAACGAGAATCTCAGAAGGATGCATGGATAGATGGATGGACAGACACATGGATGGACAGACACATGGATGGACGGACGCATAGATGGATGGATGGACGGACGGATGGTCAACCAAAAAACATTGCCTTACCCACCTATTAGTTGAGGCATAAAAAAGAGACTGGTGAGGTAATAACTGTTTCGAGCTATTTTACTATAAAGTGATAAAAGGAACTAACTTGTTTTGCAGACATTCCACAATGTTAAATAACTACAAATTAAACTATTATAATAAACTATTGTGTTTTATTTTTTACTTGTTTAATCATTTATTTAGATTACATACAGTAACTATGGCTTTTCAAACAAGTATTTGATGATTTGAGCATGCATTTTGGGATAAACTTGTATTACTAAAGAAACCAAGCAAATGTCTTGGCTGATTGCATTCAGGATAAAACTATGCAATTTTTTTCATATCATGCTTTTGTTTACGTTTCTAGATGCTTTTGTTTTTGTTCCTAATTTGCCTCTGGCTGTGTCCTGTCATTGGTTTGTTGCCCTATTGTGTTCACCTGTTCTGTGTTTAGTCCTTGATTAGTTTATCTATTTACAACCTGCTGTTTTGTTGCCTCATCTCAAAATCTTATTGTGCATTCATTGTCTTGTTAAGTCCGACCATTGTTCCTAGTTTTGTATATCGTTGATCTTCCTGGTTTCAACTTTCACCTGTTTTGCTTATCTTATAATAATGGATTATCCTCATTTAATGCTATGTGCCTGTGTTTTGACCCCCACTATGGACTTCTTATTGGATTTGCCTTCTTATTGGATATGTATGGATATATTGAGTAATGCAGCACACAGGCAACCCAACAGTGCAACAAGTGAGGATCTTACACAACTCCTAGAGTTCACATTATAATTCCTCTCTCCTCAGACTGAAATTCACACCGAGCTTCATATTGGGTGTCTCCCCACCACTGAAAGTGTGCTGGCCTAATTACAGATTAATATATAAACATGGTTTTTAATCATCAGAGCTTTTATAACAGGATGGTCTCATTTCTTGGTGACAGCTGGGGACGCTGTTTTGTGACTCGCCGTAATCCACTTTTTATTATGAAGGAAATTGCAGCATTTCTGTATACAGACGGTGTGTGTTCACGCAATATATAGAGAAGAGAGTCTAATAAAAATACGCTATATCCCACCTACATCTGCTAACCTCACTAGTGATTTAACTGCATTAAACAAATCACAAGCAAATCATGAAATTAGCCACTTATTGAACAAACAGCTCACATAAATAAATAACTAGGAGTAAAGTAATTAGCCAACGAGTCAATAAAACTTTCTGTGTGCGAGAAAAACCCTCCTGAAGGCATGTGGCTTATCAAAAGGCATCTGAAATAGTTTGATTTAGTAAAGCTCTGCTCTCTGTGGTGGTCTTTATGCTCCTAATAGCATGATTTACACAGCCACACATGAAGAAAAATACACTTACATTACACGGAAAAGGCCTTCTGTAACACACACTGATGGAGCACTCACTGTTTGGTTCTGTGTTTTCCATTTAGATTTTATTATATGCACCATTATGCAAATGAAGATGACCCAAATCTGTTCATGCAAATGAATGTATTTTACTTTTAAGAGCGGACATGGGACTCCCACACACGTGCTTGTGTAATAGTCTAACAGGAAGGTACAGAATGGCTTAAATATATTACACACACACACACAGCTATTAAATGATATGCACAAATTCTACCAGAAATATAATCTGGTCATGTGACTCTGGGGTAATATTTTATAACGCAATCATTATTCATAAAGGAAGCACCACTGAGCCCTTTATCATTCATAATAAAGCTATGTGCATAGCATCAACATTACAGGTAATTATAATGTTTTTTTGTTTTTTTTTACCCATTTTCAGAATGATCAATTTGATACCACTCATTCAGGTATTATGATAAAAGAAATGAATCATACTGAAGAGTACTGATCAATATTGCTGTCATATTATAAATGCAAATTACAAATCAATAACAAAAGAGCTGCATTGGTTCATTCATATTTATATTTTTAACATAAAAATATTGAAAATGTATTTAGGCAGGGTAGCAGTGCTGCCTCACAGTTCCAGGTTCCCTGGTTCGATTCTGAGCTGGGGTGACTGTCTGTGTGAAGTTTTGCAAGTTCCCTGGTATGCTTGTGGCCTTTTTTGGGTTCTCTGGTTTCCTTCCACCTTGCATAAGCATGCATGTAGGTGGATTGGCTACGCTAAATTGCCCTTAAGTGTGAATGTGTGCGTGTGGTTCCCTGTGATAAACTGGAGTCCGGAGTGTGTTCCTGCCTCTCGCCCCATATTCCCGGGATAGGCTCCACTGCGACCCTGACCAGGATACAGCGGTTACTAGATAAAGATAAAGGATAAAGATGAATAAATGAATGACTATCTATCTATCTATCTATCTATCTATCTATCTATCTATCTATCTATCTATCTATCTATCATATATAAAGTTAGCTTTGCTTTTAATCATGCCTTTTAAAAGATCCCCTTTTTGTTGTTGTTGTTGTTGTTGTTGTTGTTGTTGCTGTTGTTGTTGTTGTTGTTGTTGTACTTTTTCTTTTTCCTCCATGTCTATATTTGAAGAAGGCTGCACTGAAAAAAGAGAATATGTGGTCAGCCGGATTTGAGAGAAAACATTATAGATAGTTTACATGAATATATTTAGTTTCTCATCAAAACATGATTTCATTGCTTGCAATAAATTGAATTTAAACACCTGGCTAATCTGCTAGTTAGAATTATGTAGAGTGACTTAGTTAACACACGTGTGGCACCATAGTGTAGTGGCTAATGGTACTGCCTCACAATGCTAGGGCCTTGAGTTTGGATGAATGTGTGTAGTTCGATTTTTTTTTTCATGGCATTGAAATCAAATCATGTTGGATGTACGAAAACAAATTGTTTCAGTGTTAACTCAATTCATTCATGTGGGACCAGTGTATACATTAGAATTAAGTCAATTCCATGAACTTTTTTTCAGTGTATTTGGGAATTTTTAGAAGATAAGAAATCCAATTTGGGGCTTAACATGATTTATATTACTAATGCTTTAAGTGGCTAGACAATACGGAAACATGGATACCACGTTTAAGCTAACAAATATGACTAAGGTTAACAATTTTATTTGCTAGCACATCCTGTAATTAAAAGTTTTACAAAAATAATCTAAAAATTTCTCCTCAAACATATATAAATATAGATCAATAATAAGAATAAGAATAGATGCCCTATATGGCCAAACGTTTGTGGACACACATCTGTCTTTGAACATCCCATTCCAAAACCATGGGCATTAATATGGAATTGCTCCCACCCCTTTTGCTGCTATAACAGCCTCCATTCCTTTGGGAACTCTTTTCACTAGATTTTGTAATGTGGCTGTGGGGATTTGTGCTCATTCAGCCACAAGAGCATTAGTGAGGGAAGGTTCTGATAAAGGACGAGGAGGTCTGGCGCACTATGGGCATTCCAATTAATCCCAATGGTGTTCAGTGGGGTTGAGGTGGATCTTGCTTTATGCACAGGGGGCATTGTCATGCTGGAACAAGATTGAGCTTGGGGCCTTAGTTACAGTGAAGGGAAATTATAATGCTACAGCATACATGGGTGTGGCAGTCAGGCGTCCACATACTTCTGTACAGTACAAATTAAGAATAGATTCTGTGAGACTTAAATTAGACTGTCATTACACTTAGCAACAATCACTGACCAAACACAATGGGTTTAGCCATAGTGAAAAATCCCCAAATAACCAAAAATGGAGATTACCAAATACCAGTAACTTGTGATCATGGGGCTGTCAGCTAATATGGACTAATTTGGAATTTTAAATTTCATAAACTCTGTGAACTCATGACCCTATTTGATTGTAGGACTAAAAGTGGAAACGAAAAAGTTGTTTTAAATATCAAGAAAAAGAGAACACATGAAATTTCCCTTTTATTCATATCTGATCCAGGGGCATTAACTGGACTTATAACCATCAGAGGCTGAGACAATACTCCTATGGGTGGTTGGGGGGGGGTCTGGGAAATACACACCATCCAGGAGATATTTTTTAATGTAAATGGACCATTACTTTAAATGTCTTTAATGGGAGGGGTCTACACATCAACAAAACATAGAAACATAGCAAAATTATATACATTTGGCTCACAAACTTACTGCTGTCTTGTTTCTTATGTTAAATGAACAGCAATTCGCACAGCAATGGTACAGCTAGAAAAAAAAAACAAAAACAAGACAACATTTCTAACAATAAAAAAACAACACAGTGAATATATATATTTATATATACCCACTTCACAGACACCTACACCCATGACCAATCCAACAGTGGTCAACTTCACAAAGAGAAGCCATCATACTGTTTATTAAATGATTCTAAATGCCGGGTCACATTTTCTTTAGCTTATGTCACAATCTATAAAGAAGAATGAACAATTAACCGTGCTGGGTACGGTTTCTCTCTTCTCTCTGTTCTAATCTCTTCTCTGAACAGACTAAAGTTTATTCAGTTTAATGCTTTGATAATCACAATCATATAGACCTTTATCAGATCCTTTACAGTAGCAAATCTATGGTGAACTGCAGGTTCAACGCGAAGGTGCTCAGCAGCTGTACCTGAAACAATGTACAATGAAAAGTTACACAATGCACACAATAAACTAAAACTGGGTGATGCACACCAGCAGCGAGGTTAAGTCTGCTACAACAGTCAGTCCTTAGCTAGACTGGCTTGAGACGGTGGCTGGAGACACCTTTTTTATCTAGTTCCACTGCAAACAGCATTATCTTGATTAAAGTTTAATTAAGGATCACATTTGGCTGTGACTCTCTCCCCTTCTACAGGAGCAGATTTCCGAGGGCTTAACTCCGTGCCTTGCAAAATCCTCTTTTATTAGTTTCAACCTGTTGTAAAAGCTGCAGGCTGCGAGGGCTGCCAGGCGGCTGCAGCGGTCTTGTTTGCTGCTGGAAAAATCCCAAGTCTCCCGAGATCCCCCCCACCCCTTCCCCTTCACAGTTTAATATCAACCCCCCCACCCTCTCTATACACGCCACAGACCCATTATTAATGATACTATTCATTAATTTCTTGTTGGGCTGATGTTATTTATTAAAATATTAAAGAAAGCTCCAGAGACATCCACATGCATGCGCACACACATGCACATATACACACATAATGAGCGACGGGTCCCCTGTCTCCCTGTCTTTCCCCTGTCTCGCTACTTTTTTTGCGTATACTCTCTAGTTTCACCTCCTCCTCCATTTCTTTACACTCAGACATTTTTTTTTTTACCCCCACTCTCCCCTAGATAGACCACGTAATGTGATATTACTACTCCCAGACATAGTGCTCTCTCTTTCTCTCTCATTAGCTGCTCTCCTGAGCTGAGTGACACCATACATCCATTTCATGCACACACACACACATACACACACAGTCACACAGTGCTTTCTCTTTCGTTAATGAGGCATTCCCATGCGGGATGAATTGACTACTGTCCATCTGAACTAACTGGCCGGCATTCATTACTCCACATGCAGATCTAGGTCAGCAGGTGACACCTTAATTCGTTATTAAGGAAATATGATAGTGCCAATGCTATGGGCAGAGAAATAACAAGACATATAGGCCTGGCGTTTAGTCTAGTGCATTTTTACAATGCATTGTGTGAAGTCATTTTTACTAGAAATTATTGTTAGCAACACATTATTTAAGAGACATTGTAAGTTGTTTATTCCATTATTGGTGCACTTTTGTTTAATTTAAAAAAAAAAATTACATTTCAGGCAGTTTAATTCCACATGCCCTTATTCAGAGACCTGATGGAGACATATGATCATCGAAGCAGTTTACTGAGTCAGTCATTTTTACACCATTACCTTAATCCCACTGAGATTAAAGAGAAAAATTGGTCCATAAAAGACATATACATACTAGCATACATACTGATTCTAGACCCTTAACATTGCTTTCACACTATTAAGTTACAAAGCGAGAGGCATTAATTCAGTTTCTTTGTGCATACATACTGAGGCAACGGCAAGCGACAAAGAAACAGTGCAACAAAACCACATGTGATGTGAGATTTCCTCAATTCTATGCAAATTAGATATGGCTAGATATGGATTGAAATATTTCTCAGACCAGTCCTATGGCATGTGTCCTATGGTAAACGTTTTGTCATGTCAGCACTGGTAATAGTGATGAACTACACATCCCATCAGCCCCAGAAAATCACATGACCCTGTCACATGTCTTCCTGATTACTCGCACCTGTTTGGTGTTTGCCTAATTAGTAACACTTTTAAGTTCTGGTTTGTCTGTGTTTGTTGTCTGTTGCCAAGCTTTTGTGTAGCCTGTTGTTGTCTGTAGTATTTTGTGTTTTTCACTTGCATCCCCCTCCAATTCCTGACACGTTTCTTAATTCCCCACTCGTATCTTTATTTCCTACCTGCAATTATTTCCCATATACTGTTTGAAGAAGAAAAATTTATACGCACAGTGATACAGTCTATAGAGACAACATGATGAAAAATAAAGCTTGGCAAGAAATTGAAGAGATTGTTGTTGTCTTTGGTAAGTTTGTAGCTATGTAGCTACAGTTAGCTTGCTTTTCTTATCTGCTAACAAAGCCACTACGAAGCCTAGCACATAACATGTTAACATTGAATTTAATTAGAAACTCTGCATAGCTACTAAATGCTGGACAGTGCGTGCTCGCAAGACAAACTACAAGCCTCACACTAGCATAGCTTGGTAAGAGCCTCCTTACAGTTACTGCTGACTGTTCCTCAATCACAGCTAAAATAGAAAAGTGATTTTGCATTTGTGGTTGCTGCACCAAAGCTCTGGAACATTTTACCAGTAAACCTCAGACATACTTCTTCTTTGTCCCTTTTTACATCAAAACTCAAAACCTACTTTTATCCCATAGTGTTTGTATGCTATGTGTGTGCATATATACAGTAACACAGTGGAGAGCAGTAATTGGTGGAGAAATTGGCTTAAATACAGCACTTCAGTCAACAGGCATTGTTTTAAATTGGATTTCTAAATAAAGATTTACTTATTTGATTACTGGTCTATGTTGAGCTAGCATTATACAGTATATCAATCATTTCTGGTCAATGCTAAAATTGACATCTTTTGTATAGACATAATGTCATCACAAATGTGTATTAAAATCTTTTCCTCTGGCAAAAATGTGGGCATCCCATAAACAAAAGATGTAATTTTCCAGCATGGCCTCACATTGACAAATTCATAAAACTTCACATGGCTCAAATTATATATTAAAAAAGTTGGGGTTAGAGGTGAGGGTAGCATCTATACGTTTTTTTTTTTTGGCAAATTCTATATGAAATTAACAGAAAACCAAATTCACATACATTTCTCATGAAATCATTTTGTCTCTGTTGCATCCTAATGCTCACTAGGATTCTAGTCACTTCCTGTATTTATTATTTAACAATTGACATTGAGAACCAATAAGAGAGCAGCGTAAAAACATCTACTGATTAGCTAAAAGTGTATTCATGTGACTGCTAGAGAAAATGAGTTTTAAATTGCAACTATAGAAATATTAATATTATTTTGATCATATGCCAGTTAGCAACTTTGTAACTTTACCAATCAACTCTTTGCAATTACTGAAACTTTTATGCTAATAGGGGAAAGGCAGCTTATGCCCGTTATTGTTATTGTGTGTATGTTGAGTCTCAATGGTCTGTACCCATGTTTAAAAAAAAAGTTGAGAGAGTGGAAGAACTCTGACGCCCTCAATTTGTCCCTGTCCTGTGTGTGATACCCGCTGTATTAATGGCCATACACTCAAAACCTATCCCCATTAATCATAATAATTAATCAGATCCAATTATATCGCATCTAAATGTGAACAAATTGCTGGAAAAATAATGATCTATCAGGGAGGTGTGACAGTCAGAGGCAGAGTAAAACAGTAATTAGGGGAGGGAGGTTTTAGCAAGAGTGCGGGGTTCCTCGGGCTTCCAACAAGAGCTGGCTACAAACGTGATGATGTAATTAGTGTCCGAGGGCACTTCAGGCCTCCTAATGAACGGCTGGTGAAAGTGTGTGTGTGTGTGTGAGAGAGAGAGAGAGAGAGAGAGAGAGAGAAAGGAAGGAAGGTAGAGATGCATGAGAGGGATATGGCTTTTCATTAATGTCATAAACAGAGAGAGGAAGAAGAGAGAGGCGGTACACGTAATTAATTTGTGGCCGAGTTAGAGAGGTGACATGCTGTTTTGTTTTTTTTTTTATTTGTTAGCCTTGATTTGAAAAGTCAGGGCCTTAAATGCAATTAATTTAGTTGTTTAGTTGTTAAAGCATTGGTGGGTTAAGAAGAGCACTACGAAACAAAATAAAAGCTGAGATCTTAATTAAGAAAAATATTTCCACTGTAACCTTCCCAGAGGAACATCAGGCTAAACTAAAATCCAAGATGAGAATTCCATAGTTATTATGTTCCATAAAGCAACTTCATAACTTTGCACAAATTAGAACGATTCCCTTATCAAATAAAATCATTATTGTTTGGTGGGACACACGGCTGGCTGGCGGACGGGAGCTGCAAACAGTCCTGCTTTCATCTCAATGCTGCGGCTTATCATAGCTGTCACAGAGTCAACAGCTCTAGACCCTGAAATTGCATTTATTGCACACGATAGAGATAAGAGAGGAACAGGAACAGGTAAATCTCTGCACATTAAACAAAACCACTAAAGAGCCTAAGGATTTTCTCATACGCAGCCCATAATTCTGCTCTCCAGCTTCAAATAGCCTGTTTTCACATTAACACTTCAGTACTGACAGGAAGTGGAAAAATGCACATCAAACACAATCCTCCAATACACATCCAGACACACTAGATCCTGAGCACGTGCACACACACACACACACACACACACGCACACCTATACAGTTATTCAAAAGGACAAAAAGCTGAAAAAAATGCATCCATCTCCTCTCTCTTATTAGGAGAGCCGATGCTCTCTGTCTCAGGGAGCTTGTATTAATCAGGGCGCTCATGTCTCTCGCCAGCACAAGACACAGCTAATAAGACATCCTCCTTCTTCTCCTCCTCCTGTTACCCACACAGCCACCGCAGGACAAATATCCCCTCCCATGCATATGTAAATCTCCGCCGCGCATATTTACTTATTTATTTATTGCTTCCACCAGCGGAGGCTGGAGAGCACTAATATCAAACGGGAGGCTTTTAAAGGGTGCTAAATGAGTGCGGGTAGGAGGCAGGAGGAGGTTCACACAGTGGAGTGGAGCACAGCAGCTTTACCAGTAATTAAGGGCTGTTTTACAGAGCATACATAATGCGGTTTGTATTAAAGGGAGAGAGAGAGAGAGAGAGAGAGAGAGAGATGGTGAGTCTGTTAGGGAGGTCTGCTTTCCTCTCCCATTACCACAGGTATTAAACTCTCATTCATTTATTCTGCATTATAGCATCATTAGGGCAGAACATTTGTACAGTGGGTATCGTTGATGTCTCTCAGCTCCAGGGTCTCTGGTTCAGTCCTGAGCTCAGGTTACTGCCTGTGCCTGTGAGTTTCACATGTTCTCCACATGGCTTTCCTCAGCTCTACAGTTTCCTCCCACGCACAAGCCAGTAGGTGAACAGGTAACTCTAAATCGCCGCTAGTTGTGAATGTGTGTATGATGCCCTGTGATAGACTGCCATGTGTTCCTGCTTCATGCCTAGTGTTCCTGGGTTAGACTAGACAAGAGAGTCATGAGTAGTTTCTGGGATCAGAATGGAAATATCAAAAAGTAATTTTTTTTTTCACTTGAGAAGAGGCTTTCACATCCCTCTTCTTATTTCCTTTTTTCCCCTGTTCTCCTGAGCCGCTACTGTATTTCTGCAGGTAAACATCTGAATAAACAAGCAGCCACGCTTGTATACTCACACACGTCCTGATCGACGACTCGCATCCACCAGTCATTTTGTTTTATTTACTTGAACAATAGAAACATTGAGCTGTGAATCCAAATATTTCTTGTGAATATCCCCTAAGACCTGTGTCCAACCTACAGAACGGGTGTAGAGCCTCATTACAACAAGTTACTATGTGACTTTCTTTTTTTCCTTCATATGCTCATTAGAAAGAAGAGAATCACATGTTTGAAAAAGTGGATTACGAATAAAGGTGATTTACACATATTTCAGGAAATAGTCTCTCCGCTTGAACACATTTCAAATCCATAAATCCACTTTTGAAACATTTATATAGTTTAAAATTATCTCATTTATACAACTGAGCAGTTGAGGGTTAAGGGCCTTGCTCAAGGGCCCTTTTCCTCCATCCTTCTCGAATGTACAGCATTCAAAACTTGCTTCAAAACTATTTCTATTTTTCGTTCATGTGAGCTTTCATGTCCAGTTGTTTGGAAATTATTTGGCTGAACCTTGGCGTGTAGCTGTAGTAATTTCACACGATAAATTACTGTGTCGCTTTTCAGTATGAAATGCATATTTTCTTACAGACTTTAGCCTATCTGTGGCTCTCATTCTGTAAAAAAAAGGATAGAAGTGTAGAGAAAAGCTTGTTAGTGTTTGTCCTGGTGAATAGTGTTTCTTCAAAAATTCAGAAATGTATATATTTCATGTCTAAGTCTTTCCAAATTAGAGAATATGAATGCACCATGACAGTCGTGCTTTAGAGGTGGACCCAACAGTATGCCAGGGGGTGTGCAGTGAAAGTTAGCTCCAGTAGAATATGTGATAATTGCATGCCAGTGTGCAATGACAATGTGAGCTGTTGTGAAAATCTTTGATATTTATATCTATGGCAGAAATCACTGCGTTAAGAGAGTGCTAGAGCACTGAGCCTCCAATTCTCTCAAGAGCGTTCAGTGTGCAGACATCCAATATCTTACACTATTCATGGCACATTAATTAAAACGGGGAAGAAATATCTCTCTGAGGATGTATTCTACATCTTAACACCATATAATAAAAGAAGGATCTCACACTGATCTGTCTAAACATGTACATAATCCATGCTACTCATACCTCTCCCATTATAGCTCTTCCTTTTTTCCTGCTGTTTAAATACACCTCTGGTACACACACACATATACACACACACACACACACACACTTATCATTCTCATCACCTGTTCTCCCAGTGCTAAGAGCACACCATTGCAGAAGGGACAGGAGCTAACAATACAGGCTACAAGTTCCTCTGGGTGCAATTACAGCATCTGTGTCTCTCCTGAAGACGAGGACTTTGCCGAGGGGACGCCCCCATGAGCGAGACGATTTAGTTGTCATGACTCTGTGATGGGATATACCTCTCTCTATCTCTCTTGCCTAACTCAGCCATTCCCACGAGGCAGGGGATTATAGTGTCCAGCTCGAAGGTGCAATAAATCAATTGCACTTAACAGTCCCCATGCAGGACACTACAGAAAAAAAACAAAAAAAACATCCCATCCTCTGGACCTCCGAAACCATTTTTCATTAGATGATGAGAGTTGTGTAGCAGGAATCTCTGACTGAGAACGAATGTTGAGTCTGGTGTAATGCGTCAGCATGTTTTTTTTATTGTTTATGATAGTGTCATGTGTTGTAGAGTCATGGTCTGATTTGTGCAGTATTATCACATTCCACTCCACCTATCCTCCTGACCATGTTTTCCAATGCTCCCGACCCACTGTAATCAATTCACCACCTCACAGCTCCAGGGTCTCCAGTTCCATCCTACACTCGGGTTGCTGTCGGTGCTGAGTGTCACATGTTCTCCCAGTGTCTATGTGGGTTTCCTCTGGGTTCTCCAGTTTCCTCCCACCTCCCAAAAACTTGCCATGAGGTGGACTGGCTAGCTAAAATTGCCCCTTGGGGCCACGAATAAGTGTATGAATGTGTGTATGCATGCTGACCTGAGATGGATTGGCATCCCATCTAGGGTGTATTTCCAGCTCGTGCCCAGTGTTCCTGTGATAAGCTCAGGATCCATCCAGACCCTGACTGGGATAATGCTATTATTGAAGGTGGGTGAAGGAATGAATGCTGAGGATGACCTACAAGCTGGCGGGGAAGCCAGAAAAGAGTCGCAGTGGTTGAGCTGTGAGATGATATGTTAGGTGTCGAAGACGAATAAATAAGAGCATTCTCACACACTAGCTAGCTACGTTGAAAAAAAAATCTTAGATCGTCATTTGCTTTATTTTCTATTTGCAATCCCAATATAGTTTTCTTCTTATGGCAAAGGATCAGGATGTCTATGTTTTTTGAGGATGAAGTGCAAATGAGGGAATAGTCTACCCAGCCTGATGATTTTCAACAGGACATGCGGTTCACACGGCACAGGACATACTCATGATGTGAGTGAAAAAGAGAGAGAGAGAGAGATAGAGAGAAACAGACAGAGTGAAAGGCATAGACAGAGATAGAGAGAAAGAGAAAGAGAGATCCGTTCAGCAGGATGTCTCTCGTGTGGAGGAAGAGGGGTCGGGGAAGGTGACAGACTCTGGCAGCAGCTGCCTCTCCATGTTAAGCCACCCTGCTGTGTATGTGAGTACGGCTAAGTATCTGTGAGTGGGGTTCTCACTGGAGTGCACCTGTGTGTATATGTGTATGTGTGTGTGTGTGTGTGTGTGTGTGTGTGCACGCATGTTGGTACTTCAGACTGTGTGTATTAATATGCCTACTTTAGAGTGCATGTTGTGCATATGTCTTAATGTGTTTAATGTATATGCATACGGGTTTCATTGTATCCTTGTGTGTCTGAGCACCTGTGCGTGTGTGTGTGTGTCTACAGTATGTGTATGTGTGAGTGTGTGTGTGTGTGTGAGTGTGTGTGTATGTGTTTGACTGGTGCTGAAGTCTCCCCATGCTGTGGAAATGTCATTCAGGCGGCAGGCAGCGAGACTGAGCTCTACCCCATGGCTGCTTACTGTGGACACACACAGACATACACACACACACACACACACATTCACACACACACACATGCAAACATAGAAACGGACATGTAAATTACAAAATAAAAAAAAAAAAATATGTGTAAAAAAAGAGAGGAATCACCCTGTTTGTGGAAATAGAAATGGAAAAGATTCCATCCGCTTTTCTATTAAAGTCCTTGTGTAACTTGAGATGTCTGTTAGTGATGTCTTATTTCCATTAATTTGATTTACACACCAAGTTGCATTGAACATACTCTATCAGGAGCTCTTAACACCAAACCAATAAGGTAGAATCAGCAGGGTTTGGCTGAGTGGGTTTAACCGGATAGCGAAAGCGACCAAACACTGTAAACCACAAACAGTTTCTTTCCATATGGACTTGCATCCAAAATGTGCCGGTGTTTTATGAAAAGACCAGTTCAATTTCCAGTTTTCCAGTAATTATTTTTTTCCATTGTTTGTTTCTATGGAGGCATGGAACGTAACTTGACTTTCACATCCTAGTTTATGGACAAGTGCAAGAGCAACAAATTTGAACATAATCCCATCAGCCAATAAGTGGTATCAGCACATGATTCCATCATGTGGCATTCATGACTCAGGTCATTGGTTCAAATTATTTTCCCAGGAAGTAATTCCCCTTTAATTGTAACACCAAGAAACCCTAGCTCGTCATGAACACTGAGCCAGTGATCAAACCCCATTGCATTGAATAAGAGATTATGCTAATGACTCTTTGCAGTTTTTTATAACACACCCTTGGTGCAAACCTGGGAGGAGGAAATAGATACACTACAACAAAATATAATGTTTACCAAGTGAAGATGTCTGGAGTTAATAAAGCAGTAAAGCTGAATACGTTTATAATAAGACAACTGCATAATTGTCTCAATATCCAATTAAGCAACTAGCCTGTTAATGTAAAACATGTGAGTTAATTAAGTAAGTGAGTCTTATTTTGGGGGTATTTTTGGTATTCAGGCAGATATACTGTACACATAAAGCCATAAAAACAGTTTGACTCTCAGAAATGCTGCCTGATTGCAGATGCCTTACACAGTAGAAGTATATACTGTATATATACTTACAGAAGTATTTGGACAATGACAGAGTTTTTGTGATTTTGCCTTTATACACCACCACAATGGATCTGAAAAATAAAAAAACAATCAAGATGTGATCGAAGTGTAGACTTTCAGCTTTATTTTAAGAGGTTCCAGAAAAATATGGCATTTACCATTTAGGAATTACAGCCATTTTCAGCAAAGTACCTCCATTTTCAGGGGCTCAAAGGTAT
>CM075007.1:22881695-22893512 GCA_037576675.1 Pangasius sanitwongsei | reverse complement strand
AATACCTTTGAACCCCTGAAAATGGAGGTACTTTGCTTAAAATGGCTGTAATTCCTAAATGGTAAATGCCATATTTTGGTGGAACCTCTTAAAATAAAGCAGAAAGTCTACACTTTGATCACATCTTGATTGTTTTATTTCAAATTCATTGTGGTGGTGTATAAAGGCAAAATCATAAAAACTCTGTCATTGTCCAAATACTTCCAGACCTAACTGTATATACATATGCCTAAACCAGAAGCACATTTTTGCATTGTTTTGTCTGTTGTTAACTTTAGCAATGTGCCACCTTGAAACACTTGAAAAATCTAGAGGTAGAAATGTCAGCACTGGCAGCATTCTGTGTGAATTCTGCCTCTGATAGTTCCTCAACTGCAGCTCCATCACTCCAGTTCATAATTAGTCTCAACTAGAGATGTGTTGGGGGTTTTTAAAATCTCACACACAGTTATTGTTCTTGTTTGTACCTGTCTGAAATATTAACAAATTTAGTTGGTTCCATTTCCCAAAATTTAAGCATGCTAGTAGCCTAATTTAATCCACCACAACCCTGACCAGGCAGTTACTAAGGATGAATGAATGAACAATGTTCATGTTAATGGACCTGGTCTTTGTTTGACCCGCAAGCTTTATATCTTACCGCTCGCACACACCCACATGAAAGAATTACGTTTCCACTAGCGCAAATTTTTTGGTCCCCATCCCAATGCACACCTCTATTCTCAACCTGATGCACTGTGAACATTTTTGGCAAGCTCTCTAAAAAAACAAGAATAGTGTACCTCATTTTTGTATCTGTATTTGTATTTTTTTTTTATTTCAGAATAACATATTCATATACTGTTACATCCGTACTGAATACAAAACAAAACAAAATACAAAACAAAATGGTGCAAAACAAACAATACCAAACAAAAAGGGTATAACAATGCACAAAACAAACAAAATAGTACAAAGTAAAAATGTGTACAAAAATTGTACAAAACAAAACCAAAACAAAATGGTACACAAAACTGTATAAAACAGAACAAAAAGATGTAAAAACTATACAAAACAAAATTGTACCAAACCAAAACAAAACAAAACAACCTCCCTTAATATGGACTCTTTGTGAAGAAGGATTACTTTCCGGTTTTTTTTGGTAGAGAACTGGTTTGTGAGTGTGTGTGTGTGTGTGTTTTTGTGTGGGCATTATTCACAGTAAAGCTACAAGGGGCATTAGCCATCAATCCTAGCCATCAAATCACACCCATAGTCTGGTGTCCCTGCCTATTAGTGCTGAATTCATTTCCCTAAATTAAATCGGACTCCAAGCCCTCGTCTGGGCCTTGTGTGTATGTGTGTGTGTGAGAGAGAGAGAGTGAAAGAGAGAGGGTGTGTGCACTTTTTATCCATTCATCCACCTATTTGTCAAAACACACAGTGTGACAGTGGAGTAATACACATTCATTATGGCAGTATGCAACAACAGGCTGCATATATCATTAATTAGACCAATATCAGGCGAGGAAAACAGCCCAGTTTGGGGAGGGTGCTGTGTAGTGTGTGGGGTAGCATCTAGACAATCCACTATCTATACTTGCTTCGTGTATCGAACTCTAGTTAAAAAATTAGTATCAGTTTACACTGTAGCTTCAGGCTGACATGGAGACATGGAGGGAGTTTGGGTTTTGTATTTTTCTTCCCTCCCTTTAGGTGACTAATATGTAACGACAAGACTCCTCCAGACCTCCGGACATATTTAGACAGATTAATATTTGTCCTTTTCCATGACTAACGTGCATCTGACATAAATTATGAGTGTGATCTTTTTTTTTTTCTTTGCTGTCAAATTAATGAGTCATTTGCCAGGTGAAAAGAATCTTGCCATTCATTTTACACAGAGTACAGAGGCAGCAAATAAAGCACAGGCTCAGGCCATTCTTATGCTTATTAATCAGTCCTGTCATGGCATCCTTTTGAGCATCATGTTAATCAAGCAAACCACAAACAACATCCAGATACATGCTTTTATACCCAGAGTTATTAACAGATAAAGCAGAGTCTCCCTTATCATTGGGGATATTACAAAATCGACACATTTGAATGGATTACTGCATGAGGAAATACTTTAAAATCCACTATTTAAATTGATTAACTGTAAACATGATTAAATTTGAGGATGTTATTTGAAAGTGCAATTGCCCACTGGGAATAAAATGAGCTCCACTGTGTCCCCACTGTGCAAGAGCACTGAAGAAAAAGATTAATATGCGTTTAAGAGAAGCAAGTCTTAATCTCCATCTTAAAGGACATTTCAAATCGCACTCAGAAACATCCCTTTAAATCAGACGTGCATATTCATTAGGTCGAGGCTTTGTGGCCATCACTGAATTGGCTTGTTTGAACTAAGAGAAAGAAAATGTGTCAGCAATTATTTATGGACTTTTTACACACGTGCACAATATTCAAGAAAACGTGGAACTTTTGAAGCTTACCACATCACAATATTCACCCTATAACCTCAAAATGTTTCTTAATTGTTTCAATTTTTGATGGTTAACTTTGTCTGAGTACTTTTTTACTACAAATTTCTTGATTCTGATCAAAGGGTTTTCTAAAACAGCAGCTCTAACAGTAGTTCCAGCACAGCACAGGTTTATATTGATGTCATCAATCCAATATGTTATTGTTTTTATAGTAACAATTTACATACACTGGGATTTGCAAATGGATTCAAAAAAAGTGTAATTGTTGATATGGTGAAGTTTTCTATGAGGAGACAGTTATTTAATGTTCACGTGCCAGTGCTCTGTAACAGTCAGAGGTAACTTGACGTGTTTTTTTTTTTTTTGTCTTGGTCAGGTGGTTTTGTGCTTTGTGGTTTCTCAGGAACAAACAGCAATTTTTGTCTTTTTGACTTCAAGAGAAAAAACAGAGAAGCTGGCAAGAGAAAGATTATTTTGATCTGCTATAACATGATAAGTAAGTGATCTAACTTGGTTCATGGATATTTCACAACATTAAAGATATAACTTTAAACGGATAAAAAGTATGACATGTCATTCTTAAATAAATAATTAAATGTTAGTGTTTATTTATTTATTTTTTTACCTTTTTTATGTTTCTGCTCTTCAGGTATGATATTATAAAGCAAATCAAAAAATGGTGCAAAAAATGGTGCTTTTGGATACAATGCTATAACATTTTCTGACTTTTTGGCATTTGTACTGGTCTTGGGCATTGGTCTTGCCAAAAAAATGTTTGTGTTGTCTTTTTGCATGGACAAATTTCACAAGACGTAATTCCTTCTTTTAGAAAACTGCCTAATCATTGGCACAGTGCTCACTTATGGTCAGAGAAATATAATTATATTACAGCCCTACAGTTTGCTCTATCAGCATTCTGCTGATTCTCTCTATCTGCATTCTTCGTATTGTACTGAATTATTGCAATGTCTTCCTGTACAGATTTATTGTATATATTATATTATATTGTATTACATTGTGTTGTACTGTATTCGTTGGTTAGTGTGCTGTCCTGTACTATGGGTGACACTGCGCCAAAAGGAATTCCTTGTACACCCTGTCCTTGGAGGTTGGCTTAGCCTGGAAAAAGCATTTGATGGTTTTCAATCTTGATTTTGTCCCAGTCTCACTTTCATTTGGACTTGATCTTGACTTGGCTTCAATCCCCTTAACACTTGACTCGATCTCAGCTAGTCCTAGCTTTGGACTTGTCTTGGACTTGATAATGGCAGACTTGACCACAGCTGAATGCGCTAATAAAGGACAAATGTGGGCTCTGAGACAAGACAATATGAGAACTCACCACTCAGTATGTCACTGAATCACTAACATTCAAAGTTTAAATCACTAATATTCAAATTTAGTTTTACTCCAGCTGGGAATTTTCAGCCAAAATTAAAGAAGGAACATTATTTTTTCTTGCTATACCATCACGTATACCATTTTTCAACTCATTCAAAAAGAACAAACCCTTATTGTAAGGATTTTAATGTGACTTGAAGAAAACCTGCAGCTGTGTTGCCACTCAATTAAGTTTAATGGCTCTGGTATAACATGTTCTGTACAAGCTGACTGCTTGCCACAAAAAAAAAAAAAAAAACTGCATTTAAAAATTGGCCTGCATGCACAAAATAATAAAAAGATGAATAGTTACACAATGCAAGTACCAAAACAGAAAACCAGTGTGTTGTTATAATTACAAACTCCTGTAGCCACATCTTTCATCATTAGTGTTGCAAACTTTTGCATGCAAGCCTTACCGTATAGTTCTCTGGTGAAATTTACATTGTCATGTCCAGCGAAAGCAAATGCAAATTTGTACAGTTTCTTCTCCAAATCCTGTGATTTGCCTCAAACCTAACAAGTGGCATAGCTTGTGATGGCTCAGCAGAAAGCCTGTGACGGCTTTCCTGTGATACATTAACGCATGCAGGATTTAACAAATGACACATACTCAGGGTCACCTTCATTTCATTTCTGTGAGCTAATGGGCTTAAAAAATAATTAAATAAACAAACAACCAAGCAAACAGATTTTTCTTGCTGCCACATGCGTCTTGTTTAATAATCCGATTTTTCTCACCTTTACCAGAATGCATGGCTTCACAAGGAGTCTCATTATCCCATCTGGCTAAAGAAGGAAAACTCTCTCTCTCTCTCTCTCTCTCTCTCTTCCTTTCCCTCACGCTCTGTATTTCTATAGTGTATTTCAATATGTGAATAACAGTTCTGCAGAATAAACCCTGAAGTCCATGTCATTAGTTTTCCACTTCATAACCTCAGCAGGAGAGTGTTAGAGGGATAATGTACCATACCACACATGCTTTACTTTTAATTAATAAAAGAAAAAAAATGCACTTTTATACAGAATATTAAATCTACATTAATGCGCAGCATTTCTGCAAGCCCCTTCTTTCTAATTTAAGGCTCGGCTACGTTGCTGTGGAGAACAGAGCTCTGAATAGACAAGATTTATAAATATTTATGATCAGAAACACCATGAAATTGTTTACAGACACAGAGATTGGTAATATAAAGAGTTTAAAATGTTTAAAAGGAGAGCGGTATTCTTAACAAAGAGGGAAAATAAAGGAAAAGAGGAGGTGAGAGTGTTAATCATGTGGACATTTTTATAGTAAACGGTTCTGTACCTGGTTGAGGATTTCAGTTTCTTCTCTGACATTCAATGAAGGAGAACACTCAAGACTGTACATTTATCACAGGAAGATTATTATTACTATTAACATTATTATTAGAAGTAGTAGTAGTAGTAGTAGTAGTACTATTATTATTGTTATTATTATTATTATTATTATTATTATTATTATGATGATGATGATGCAAGGTCTGCATAAAAGAATGTAACTACATAAAAGACTCTTCTCTGAACAGCTGAGTCACTGAAGCTATGAGCTAAGACCTGCCTCTTCATTAAGAGCAACTAAGAGCACAAATTTAACAAAAAAAATACAATTTTACATTTTTTCTTGCAGTACTAACTTGCTGCATTTTCCAGTTCTGAATGCTTATTCATGGACAGTTAACATACAGCACATATACCTTTTATAAACATCATTATGGCACAATTACTGCACAAAAATGTTATGTCAGATAATGTTTTTGAGCAGTAATTGCTCTATAATGATGTTCATAAATGCTCAACCAAGTCATAACCATTCCCCGTTTAACTGCTCTAAGCTTCATCTGAATGTGTCCATTAGTTTGTTTAATCAGATTTTATTGGCTACCAGATACTATGGTGAGAAACAAGATCAGCCAATCAGCAATCGTGCATTTTTCCCATTTGTGTTTGGAAACTAGACTCTGAGCATAGCAATATGGAGATGATAGCCTGTGAAGTAGGTGAGGTGTAACTACTGCAGGAGAACAAACTGAACCATAGATCTGGTCTTATAAGATAGATATGTCAAAGACGTAATTTCCCCCCCATTAATAACATCTTCTTTTAATCATTTTTCAGTGGAACTGTCATAAAGGTATTTTATGGCAATGCTATTAATATAGCAAGACTGGTATCAAAATGATAACAAACTTGTGCCATCACTTCTCCTGACTCCCGAAATACATGAATGCATCAGGCTTATCAATTTAATTGTATAATATATATATATATATATATTCCTTATCCCCTTCTGTAATTAATTCCTGGCTATGCCACTGGGTTTAGGTGAGTATTTTTATTTGTACCTGCCTGTGATATTTGTAACAAATTTAGTTGGTTCTAGTTCCCAAAATCTAAAAAAAAAAAAAACCTAATAGCCTAATTTAAATTGTGGCTGAGTGAACATGCACCACCACACACTCATGTTAATGAACAAGTTTTTTCTTTATCCCATGAACTTCATATTTTCACTCCAGCATGAAAGTAAAAACCAAGTTCATGTTGCACACCTTGAGTCACAAGTAGATTTCCTGCTTTCTAAAAAAAAAATAATGATAATAATAATAATAATAGTGCACCTCCTATTTGTATCTGTATTTGTGTCAGTTTACAACACATTATCTGTTCATTATGAATAACGTATTCTCATTTGGTTCCATCTCTAATAAGGACATCTGCCAAATGTACTCCCCTGTAAAGTCCAGACTTTCATTCCTTACTCTTGTTATGACACACTTTTTCAGTTAGTTGTATTAATTAATTATGTAGTTACTAAATAATTCAGTAAAAACAATATAAGATATTTGACATTTTAAGTAATAAATAGCGTTACTCTAAGGCTTGAGTGTGCAGTAATATTGAGGACTGGCCATCTTTACTGTCACCCGAGCTAAATTGACAGTAACCTCGTGATGCTGTTCACTCTGATGCTCTTGTCAGAACTGTTCTGGAGTCTTAAAACATCCCTCTTTTTGATCTACTTCATCTCCCATCACAAATCAGGGCAGAGAGGATTGGCAGAAAGGCCTAGCTGAGTTCCCCTTCTGCTCCCCCTCAGTGAGACCTCTATACTTCCACAAAATGCCACTCGTTATTAGAAGGAAGTGGCCAGCTTGGGCCCATCTGCACTTCTAACATTTCCCTCTCCTCTCTTCTTCACTCTTTCATGGTCAGCCATTTAAAGTGCACTTTGAGACTAAAGGAAGTGTAGAGCTACTTCATATTAGTAGACCATCCAGAGTGTGTATGATGGAGGAAGTAAACCAGGGTGGTTGAGTTGTAAAGAATGTTTCAAAAGGGAAGGTGGGTTGAACAATGATGAGAGGGTTGACGTTTTTTTTTTTTCCAGATGCTCTTGTAGTGTTTTATTAAAACTCTGATGAACTGAACCTTTAAACACTTCACTGAATTAATATCTTGAATTTCCACATAACCAGTTACTGAGTATGTGAATGTGCGTTACCACAGTCATAACACGAGGAAAATCTGATATGTCCACGGTGTGTAAGTCTAAAAGGTTTTGCTTTATACTACCAGTGTAATTGTCCATTGCTGCTTAACAGCTCCAGGTTCCAGGTTCCAGGTTCGATCCTGGGCTCAACCTATCTGTGTGGAGTTTCACACGTTCTCCATGTGTCTGTGTGTGTTTCCTCCTGGTTCTCTGGTTTCCTCTCACTGTCCAAAACATGTGATTAAGTGGACTGACTATGCTAAATTGGCTCTAGGTATGAATGTTTGCTTCAGCGTGTATGTGTTGTACCCTGTGATGGACTGGATCCCAACCAGGGTGTATTCCCACCTCACGCCCAGTATTCCAGGGATAGGTTTGGGATCCTCTTCATGGAAAGCATGCAGGAGTGTGTGTTGCGATTAACACTGTATTCTGTAGATTTGTTAAAGTCTTGTTACAAAAACCTGTGTACATGTGTGCATGTTTGTGTATATGAATGAAAGTGTGTGTGTGTGTGTGTGCACATGCCAGTGCATCTGTCTGTTTCTCTCCTGTTGACAGAAGGTGACGAAGCATTTGGCAGCAGTGTTAACTGACACATTAGCAGTTTGCATGAGTTTTCACAATTAATGCGTGTTCATTTTTAATTATGCTAATTGCCTCTGAAACAAGCCGAGAGGTTGTAGGAGGACAGCTGCGCGAGACGGAAGCTAAGGAAACATGTTCTTTAAGCAAACAAGAGCAACGCTTGCATTCAATATGAGATATTCCTATGTAATATACACTGCAGTGGAGGGATAAATAATTAAAAGCACTTCAAGCTGGCTAGCTGCTTTTCAGTATTACAAAGATGTTTAAAAAAAATAATTGGCATAGCTGAGTATTTGGTGCAGCTACAGTACTACAAGAATTACAATTCTTTAATGTGTAATAATAATAGTAATAGTAATAGTAATAATAATAAGAAGAAGAAGAAGAAGAAGAAGAAGGTGCCTTTCTTCCAGTTTGCTTTACAAAACAAATATAGTCACAAATACAACACAAATCATCTGATATCATGATGAATTTGTACACATTTGAACCCAAGACAGGGCAATGAGGTAAGACCTTGTTTGATTTTATCCCTAACCTTTGTAACTTTTCATATCAATTAATTTTCACAAGGTGTTACAAATTTGCAGATGTGACCACACAAACACACACACACACACACACACAAAGACACAAACATTTAAGCAGAAACCTTCAGATGCAGTACCCATGCATATTTTGGCATGGGTTTGTTGCACGTAGTACTTTTGATGGCCCGTGCTGCTCCACTATCTATAATCCACACACCTGTGTAGCTATGAAATGAATTTGTAAAAAAGCATATCTAGGCTTTTTTAGGCACATTCAAGACTTATATATTCCATATTAATATGATTAATGCTTAACCAGTAATGCTTAGGTAATGTCTATAAAAAAAAAAATTTAAAAAAAATAAAAAAAACTATTTGAAGTGGTTTTGTTTCATACTGGCACTTGACGTTACCACTTTTGGGAGCCAAGGAGGCAAAACTGGCCATGCTTTCTGAGTGGGAGGGGTGGCAATAGTCTCTCTTCCCTGTCAATCACAGTGACACTAGCCAATCGTGGGCATCTGTGAGTTCACGTAAGAGGAAGAGGGTAGATAGCACTTTCCTCCGAGTGTGTTATGCTGCTGTGTGATGCAGCAAGAGCGGCAGGTTTAAAAAAAATGCAGTTGACTGGCTTCACGTCTTGAAGGAAGCACATGTTAGCTTTCATCCTCCCTGTTTGGTATCTGTTGTGTGACAGGGGAGAGCTGACTGGCAGGTAGGAATTGCCAAGTGACCAAAGTTCCCGATGAGCTGCCTTCAAGTAAATAATTGAAATAAACGCATGTGATTGGCTGTAACAGCGAATCTGCTACAGAAGCCGTGATCATCCATATTAAAAAATAAAGACTCTGAACTATGACCAGTTTTTTCACACATTGATCAGTTCCACTACAGTAATTTTTTTTATTTCTCAGTTTGATCCACTGAAGGACTTTGCAGGGTCTGCAATCGGATTGTGGTTTGTCACTCGGCATAGGATTCTTCTGAACACAGGCTTTAACCCTGACATAATGACATAATGTCTTTGTTTACTATTACTCCAACCCTAGTGAGCATGCTTCCTAAAGCTCTAGTGATGCTTTGAGCATTTTGTTCAATATGTTGTGTCTTTTTAACCCCTTAAACTACTAAAACCCTTTGATGGGTCCAGA
Organism: Pangasius sanitwongsei; assembly: GCA_037576675.1. Taxonomy (NCBI): domain Eukaryota; kingdom Metazoa; phylum Chordata; class Actinopteri; order Siluriformes; family Pangasiidae; genus Pangasius; species Pangasius sanitwongsei. Next base: position 22,883,881 of record CM075007.1, on the reverse strand, counting down.
TATATACTCGTCACACACATAAGTTTCAATATCTCACTGAACAATATGCTTCGCAGTGAATAACTGAGTATTAAGCCTGAAGTTTAAGAAGATAACTTTGTATGTTTTGTAACGGAAATCTATATTTAACACCCCCCCCCCCACACACACACACACACACACACACACACACAAGATATTGTCTAACAACCCATGTGAAGATCTCATGTACTTAGCTATAGGAGCTAGAGAATTCTGAAAACTCGTGACAAAACGACTAAACACTAAACCTCCTGACTTAAAGAATCATTGCTTAAAATGCTTTCCAAACATGCAAAAGATCTGAAAACATCTTTTTCAGAGCTGTGAGAAACCACTTGATAATGTCACAAGGGTCCGGATTAATCAGAGCAGTTTTCATCAGCCGTGCGTGCACTTGGATGCAGGACTGCGTTCCAGCCCCGGGTTCAGAATCCTCACGCAGCCTTCGCGGCAGCAAGCATGAAAACTCTGTGTTTCCAAGAGGCTCACCTGGCACGCGACGTGCACACGGCCAGACACAAGCAGCCTCGTCGTTTCAGCCATTAAATATATGTAAATGAAGAGACACACCAGAGAGCTTGGGCATAATAGCACGCACAAGGGAGAAATGGATCCTGGGTAGTGATTAATTCATTTGATGATGCCTCTAGTGAGGAATTTTAGGTCACAAATGAACTGACAGGATGACAAATTACCATTTTAAGGAATTTACTGGGAATCATTAAGGAACAATTGTCAGGTAGTTTGTGGCAGGCTGAGGCGATGGAATAAATGCAGATCTTTTTTTTTTTTCTCCCTTTCCTTATCTGAGATGTAGCATTAATTATCTTTTTGTGCAAATCTTCTCCACAGTGCTTGTCTGATTGGGTGTAATGCATGGAGTAGTTCTGTCTAAATTGTAAATTCATTTGGAAAAGGATTCTGCACAATTAAATTGCTAGACAGCAGGGAAGCAAAAGAGGTGAAGCCAAAAATGGAGAGAGAGAGAGAGAGAGAGAGAGGAAGCAGTCTCTGTTTCTGTCCAATGAGCCACTGGTCCGCATCAGACCTGCTGTGATTTTATTTGAATGTTTACAATTTAGTCTAATGCACAAATAATACAGCGCTTTCGGGGGCGAGTGTGATCAGAATGCACATTGCTTCGGCTGGACAACACAGCAGTGTTTAGAAACAAATCGTCAACAGAAAGTCGAAATGAACGTTAAAGCCATAATGAAGTGAAACTTACTACTTATAGCTTTTACATCAGAGCCTTTGTTCCACAAGCACATGTATAAGGAATTTCAGCAGCATTTTACTTTTCAGTAAGTACCTAGCTTTTTAATGAGTAATTAATTGTATCTTTTGTTTATTCCATTTTAACATACATCAAATCAAGTTTATTTATCAGTTGTACAGTATGACAAGAAAACACAGAAAACACACACACACACACACACACACAACCAAGCAACGATTATCAACCTAATTTAAACAGATGTGATTGAAATAGAGTAAAATAAGTGCAACAAGAATACAATATACAATACAGCAAGGGGGAAAAAACAAGACAAAGTACTGCACACTGCTAAAGTGGGGTGGAAAGTGACTAAGCGACTCGGGGGAATAAGGGAACAAATGGGACTAGAGGTTATTTAGGAGCCTGCAGTCAAGTACATGGGAAGTACTGCAGCACCCCCAACTTTCATCACTGCTTTAACTGCAACTGTTAACATAATAATAATAATAATAATAATAATAATAATAATAATAATAATAATAATAATAATAATAATAATAATCTATACTGTAGGTAAACAAATAAAGAATTAGGAGGTTTTTTATTTATTAATGAATGACACATCACACTTTGTAACTGTTTATAGTTGCATTTAAGCAGTATCATATGAGCAAGAGTGTAGTTATACTGAATATCGGCACGGCTGTGTTTCGGCCATAGCTACTCACAGCCGTGCTCCACCAATCAAATTAGTAAACCTGAACTAACTGTTGTATAATGAATGTTTATGAAATGTCCACGAGACTTGAGTCTTCAGGACAGATGAGTTTATGCTTTTGTCTCATTAACTTCAAGAGAGAGAAGTGAGGCTGAGGAAGAGACAGGAGTCAGAGCTAGAGGTAGCAGAGCTGAAGATGTTGAGGTTCTCTTTGGGAGTGACAAGGTT
>CM075007.1:22871194-22881595 GCA_037576675.1 Pangasius sanitwongsei | reverse complement strand
GACAGGGATAGGTGGAGAGTGATGATTCGCTGTGGCGACCCCTGAAGGGAAAAGCCGAAAGAAGAAGAAGAAGAAGAGAGAAGTGAGGCTGGTTATAAACGACTGTTTATAACCCCCATATGAGGAAACTTACTGACTTTTAAAGTGACTTTTACTCAATTCTTCTTCTATAAATATTAAATACAAAAAAAAAAATCATGATTTTACACTTCTCTTTGTTATATAACATTTTAGGCTTAGGCTTATGTGGCATGTCAGCCATGCAACTTCCTGCGAATGAGCTGTTACTATAGAAACGGTAGCGTATTAGAACAAGCGCATTAATGTGAACATCATTTACATTACAGTCGTAAATATTCCGATCTGTGCTGAAAATATTATAGAAAATTTTATAGGAAATTACTCAATGCCATCTGATTCGAGAATTCAGCAGTGCCGCATGCATGCTGCTTAAAATTCCAGCAGTTCCGGTGTCAAATGCCTTCACCTGTCTGTGTCTCAGGTTCTTCATGCTCAGTGTACTCACATGAAAACTACCAGGGTAGAGTTTCCCAAATGCATTTCCCAAATATTGTCATTAAATGGCAGACCACGCGTCAGACTGAACACTCTCTCAAACAGGTAAGACTTAACTTCACAGTGTTTTGGGAAAACTGGGGCCCTATTTGTACAGCTATAATAGTTAAACAGAATGTAAGATGATACTATAGCATTCCAGCTGTTAATGCTAAGTAAGGGCTTAATCCAGGTAATAAATGTGTAATACCTGTATCATTAAATAATTATTGAACAGAATTACATAAATATTGAATACAAAACTAATACTCTATTTGTAGACACTCTACAAACCATCTGTAGGAATCAATCAAAACTGATTCCTAACATGTGCTTGATGTTTATTAGATAATCTATAGATTATTAATGTGTCACTTTTGTTTGCACTATGTTTGGAGGGTCCAGTTTAGAGCTCTTGATGTTGAGTTTATAGTAGATCGTTGTCTTTTATGATAACTCTGCCAACTTGTCTCTGGTGCAATCTCAATTTTAAAGTCAGCTTATGTGATCTCTATTGATACAACATGACATGTTGAAAGGATAGCACTGGGGGTAGTAGTGCTGTCGCCTCACAGCTCCAGGGTCCCTGGTTTCATCGTGAGCTCGGGTTACTGTCTCTGTGGAGTGTCTGTGCATGTTCCCTCTGTTTCCACATGGGTTCTCGGGAGGAATCAATTAGGTTTAATAAGATAAATTGCCTCTAGGTGTGAATGTGTGACTGTCCTTCAGTGGTGGAATGAACGTCCAGCCTCTATCCAGACAGCGGAATCAAAACAAAATGGCTAAAGACCCACCTCTTCCGTGAACGCTTAACTAACCCCTAACTTGTCCTCACTCCAAAAAAAAAAAAACTGCACTTACACCTGCTCTTACACCTCTACTCTGTGCACTTTGCTCCTAGCACTCAATTATAAATCTTATATGGTAGCACTACTTGTATTGTTCTCTGCTTGATGTATCGCTTTGCTTGTATTTCCTCATTTGTAAGTCACTTTGGATAAAAGTGTCTGCTAAATGAATAAATGTAAATGTGTGTGCATAGTGCCCTGTGATGTACTGCTGTCCCATCCAGAACATATTCCCACCTCATGCCCGCTGTTCCTGGGATAGGCTGTGGATCCTCTGCACACCTGACAAGGATAAAGTGGTTACTGATGATGAATTAATAAAAAATAAATAATCACCAAATATCGTGTTGAGAATCAGTTGTTAGACTGCTTCACCACAAGCAGTAGTTTGTATGATGTATGAAACAGATGATGTATGAAAACAAGGTCTTAATGCTGTTTAAAAACCTTTCTATATTTATATATTTCTATATTTATAGGAAAGATGATTTCTAGTATCGAATCATTTTAAATATAAAAAAAGGAAATATTTTTCAATCTAAAATTTGAGATTTAGATTTATATATATATATAACATAGGCCTACTACGAAGAGCAATTAACCAGATCAGATTAATATTTGGTGTAAAAAAATTAATCAGATAATTCTTTTAATTTTTCAGAAAATTGTTCTAATTTTTTTAAGCATTCAGCATTTCTACAAAGATGCTAAAACAGACTGAATAATCTTATATTTGATTTATAATAATCCCATCATGAGAAATATTACATATGTTGAATAAACATTCAAGATATTTTACACATACTAAGACATAATTTTATTTATATACTTGTGCACAGTTTTCTTTCTTTTTTTTCTTTCTTTTGTTTTTATCTTCCATCTTAGAGAACTTTCCACAGTCCTTCTGCAGACCTGATTGTTCGTCTTTGTTTTACTCACGCACTGGCCCACGGTGGATTGACTTTTTTTAGTCGTCTGAAAAAAAAGGGTCAAAATGGGTAAAAACGAAGGGTAAAACAATGATGTGCAAAATGTAATTAAATATTTTTTTTTAATGAATGTTTGGAACTCAAAACTGTGCTCTGTTCGACTGCCACTAACGAAGAAGACTGAAGTAAATGCAATAGACTTAAATAAATGTATTTAAGAATAAATCAATTTTTTTAAAGACAAAAAACTTTCGGAAGGGAGAACAGCACTGTAAGTTTCCAGAGAGGGGATGTGATGTGGGAACGGCCCGTATCTAATATCCATCTCAGATGGTTCTGGTTCGTAATGGCTGACTGAAGTACTTAGAATTGACTCTCCAGTACCTAGAGTATGCCGATATTAAAAATCCTGACACGAAAACTGAAGAAAAAGTGTAAAAACCAATAAGAAGCTGACTGTAATCATCATGCATGTTCATTCCATTCGTATCTAGTGACAGACATGCTGTGCTCCTTCGATACAGAATGAATCAGACACCGTGTCTTACTGACACAACCTATTAATTCGTTAATTAGCCCTTGCCTAAACTGTTACAGTACACTGAGGTCTCCAAAATCATGTTTTATATAACAGATGCTCTGACATGAGAGTGTGTCAGAATGGACTTGCTTTTCCTGTTTGTTTTAGGCCGAACGTGACAGAGGAACTGACAGGAGGAGCGGATATTTTTTCAGACCCTCCCCCTCTCTCTCTGTAAAACTAGGGGAGGTGTGATAAATGTCCCTGACGTGGTGATGCCACATTAACATGTAGAGATACAAGATGTCAGGAGGAGCTGTAATTAAGCAGGCGCAGAGACGACCCTGCCCCCTTCTGCTCTTTGACGAAGACGCCACAAAATGGAGGTGCGCTGGACTTTATTTATTAGATTTTCATGCAGAGGATCCAAATGACATATTGAATTCAGGTCCTTTAAGTTTTAAGCCCATTTTTAAAGCACTGTTCCAGATTTTTTTTTTAAAGTTCCCAACACTGTTTTTCTTCCATTTCAACTACATGATTTGTAGCAGCAAGAAAGTGCTGGATGTTCTTTTAGTCACCGCCGGCTCATTTCTCAACTCTGATCTACCTTTGGTCAATTTACTTGCTGCGTTTGACGGGAACTGGCTAGCCTGCAACTGTTTTAAATTGGAAAGAGTTCCCGTTCTCCTGAAGCTCAGGATTTATCATGCAGAAAGCCTTCATCGCTTCCCCCATCATCATCGTCCCCCTCAGTCCTGAATACATTAAAGAAAATATCACTGGGCTAACATGGCGCTGGTGGGCGAGATCTGGGTTACAACGCTCGTGGGATTCTTCCAATTTAATCTCATGAGTGATGACTTCAGCACACTGCAGATAGAATCGCCAAAACCCGGGTCAGGCTGGAAAAACACTACACGAGCTCTGGTTCCATCTAGAGCACCAGGAAGGCCTTTTTTTTTTTTACGTTTTACATTTAGGCATCGAGCTACTCAAATTAAAACCCAATTAAAAGTGTAAAGCTAAGAAATAGACAAAAGTTGATTTGAAAAGGCCATTTCTTTCTGTTGGCCTTTTCTTGCTCTTCTGTGAGTCAGAAACTGATATATTGATTATTTAATGAGGTGGTTAATCACTTGTCAAGAACTCACATGTAGCAGCGTGAGAAATACATCCTACGTTACATTTAAAGCTCCGGTCGGACCAAGAGAGGCATTTCGAATAGTGAGTATATAATTTTGTATGAAAGTATGTGCTTTTACATTATTTTCAGGACATAATCCAGTAGAAGTACGGTAGCGCGTGGTCAATATTTTTTATTTAACCCCTTAATTTCTTAGCTAATTATTTAGTTCATTCTTAAGCAAATTAAACAAGAATTATCCAGCCACTGTTATCTAACCGAATAGGAAAAAGACTGAAAAAAGACAAGTCTGGACATGCTGATGGATGCAGAGAGTTTAAGGGTTTAAAGATTGAATATTGAGACATAATTGACATTTAATGATACACATTTCAGCAAAATGTTATGTGAGTGTGCTGGCTTACATATTTATGCAATACATGCTCATTATACAAGAACTAAAAAGCAAAATTAAAGGATCTAGCAACTTCAGTGATCACTTCTTGAATTTATTTCTAGCACATACCGCTTTGATTAGAATTAACGGAGTCTATGAAGACCTACAATGTAAATGTTGAGATTTTTTAAATCTCAAACGTGTACGCTAAACACGTAGTTGTGTTGATTTTTGTCTCTTAGTACTTCAACAATTCATCAAGAGAGGCGTTTAATGATTGCCGTTATATTTCTAAAGATCTTACATCTTTAAAATACAATTCATCAATTTATAAAATCATTCCTCCTGTGATCAGCAACGTTTAATCAGTGCTCATTTCTTATTGAGCTACTGATGAGTCATTTACTATCTCCTGAAGTACTTATATGCACAAGTAAGACAATGAGGTTTTATCATAATTATAGGCCTCCTTAGTGAGTAATTACAGCTTACCAGCATGGGTCAATTACAATTTACTGAATCTGCCAATTAATCAATTAACCAGTAAAACCAATCAAGCGTCTAACTAAAACAAGAGCCGAAAACAATCAGCCGTGCCCATAGCAACCGTAAAACGCTTCATCACTCGAGTTTACAGAGCTGAATATGAATAACGATTGATACGCTGAGCTCACTTCCTCTCTGAGCCTCGCTGCTGCTGATCAAAGATAGACAGACATAGATAGACACGCGGGTAAAAATGAAATGAGTAGAATGTCAGGACATACAAAAGGAACAAAGGGGGATGGAGTTATGTGAAATCGTTTGCACCTCATCCATTGTGTTTGGGGGAATAATAAGATCTGGCTGGCTGCAATATGCTGCGTGCGAGTGCGCCTTGATTAACCTCTGCTCCCCAGCACAGTATCATTGCCTATTGACCTGCTGCAACTTTCCACAGGCAAAGGTCTCGGGAGCAGTGAGATGCCAGGCTAATGGACGAGGGTCTAATTGTGTGTTCTTGGAAGCTGAAGTTATTGGCAGCTGCCAGTGTATCAGAGGCTGAGGCTCCACACAGCCAACCAGATCACACTAATTGCATTGGCCTTTTCATCATCTCCAAATCAACCAGTCTCACCACTGTGCTGGGGAAGCAAGACACACATACACACACACACATACACACACATACACACACACATATACACATACATACAACATACATACACACACATGATGCATGACACATGATAGTGGAGGAGGGAAGGGATGTGGTCAGAAATGAACACCTCACCTCACTGAATATTCACACACACACACACACACACACACACAGACACACACAAACTTGTGGAGCATCAACCCTGATGTTCTATTGCCCCATTAGTCCAATAAATCCAGGCATTTATTTAATTTTAAACCAATTAAATGATAACATTTACCAAATAAAATGCGCAATATATCATAGCTTCATCATAATATCATTATAAACAACATTTATGTCAAAATCTTCCACAGAAGTCCTGGAGATCCTCCTGACAGCGAATGTGTGTGCCAATATTATTACTGCATGGATTTTTTTAATAGTTTGGAATTTATATGTTATTTTTTTTCTGTGTTATTCTTATTTTGTTTTAGTTGGAATTTAGCATGTTTGAATATTTTATTCATATTCAATAAAACAATAACAATAAAACAAAATCAATAAAACAATAAACAAACAAATGAAAATGGAAATGAATCATTGTCTGCCTATGATATTTTACATCAACTAATAATAGAGAAAATATAATATAATATAATCATTGTATATTTATATATTATTATTATACAGTATATATAATAATTATATTTGAAATATAATTTATGTATACCGTTTTCATTCATATTGTTATGTGCATAGCAATTTAGTTTAGCAAGATTTAGTAAATCTTAGGTCTAATTAAATATAATATGCCTCAAATATAACATTTATGATGTGTATTGTATATTGATTGGAGGTTAAATATAGACTTTTTCTTATATTTTTTACTGTTTTTATTTATTTATTTATTTCAGTTTGTTTTTAACAGGTCTAAACTTGGACCTGAAGATCATTTCTATAATATAAACACATTTTTTAAAGATTTTTTTTGCACTACATAAATTAAGCTAAAAAAAATGATTTTGGAAAAATGTATGCTGTATTTGTAATATCGTTTCACTGTTACTGAAAGTGGGACATTTTGACCCCCAAAACGAACCGAAGGGTTAAATGGAAAGGCCCAGTCGTACCTGTAAGCTGGAAGCCCATTTGAGGAGCGTTTAGGCAGGCCAGTAAAGCGCACCAGGGGCACGGGGGCATGGGGGCATGGGCAGTGGGTGAGGGGGGAGGGCACAAGGGAGCAGGGCTAGTGGAAGGCCCAGAGACAACTGCTCCTCCTGACGGGAGATCAATAACGGCCATTCAGTGGCAGCAGCCGGACTGCCGAGGCTGACAGGGGTCCGCATGCTGTAATTGGATCAAAGATGCAGGCAGTCGCCAAGACTCACCCCAACCCCTGCTCTGAGATCCCACCATACACACACACACACACACACACGCACACCCCGTTTGGTACTGTCACAGCTGTCACATGTCATCCCATCTCACTCCTGTTTGCTTCTGTATTCCTCAGTTTTCTCCTTCTTCTTCCTTCACTATTTTTTGCCCACTTCTCGGTGTCGCTCTCCAGCAGATGGATTAATGGCACTGATATTAGACCCATTCTTCATGCTTTTATGCAAAAGAAAGATCTGTGTCAATGCAGGATTTCATGGAAATAAAGTCAGCGTTTATTTACGCTGGAGAGAATGAAACAGCCTGTAAAGAGAAATGAGTCGACGTTAAGCTTATTAAAAAGGAAAAGAGGAATAAATAACAATAACCTTTTCCAAGAGGGAGATAAAAAAAAAAAAAAAAAACAAGCATGCATTCAGGATGGGGAGAAAGTGGCGAGTTGCTCTATGTAAAGCCAAAAGTAATGAAAACCACCTCCACTAAGAACACAGACGCTGCTTAGTCTCCTATTATTTATTCTCCATCTGCTATCTAGCAGGTTTTTTGTATTGTGGCCTTGTGCAGGGACTTGCATGTTCCTAAAGCAAATATTGACCAAATCCTTCAGTTGCATTTGAAATGAAAAACATGGAGATTTCACTCAAAGCTGCGAGGGAAATATTTGTGCATGGCATAAGTAATAGCCTACCTTTTCTGCAGCATGGACAACACCGAACTGTTTCTTTTTTTAACGACACCACGGTTACAGATTTTCATCATTTAAAAACGGACAGATTCTAATGGATAACTATCTCAGCCCATACAAATATGTAGCTTATTCCCAGTTTAGATTAGCCAAAAAGTGAAGGGGCTTAAGCAGAATCCCTTAAAGCAAGGATTCATACACTGCTTTAGGAGATGAAAAAGGACGATACTTGGTCCACCATGACTAAAAAGCTTTCCTCTGCTAACAGCCAGGGGCCTCTAAAATTGTCATTTCCTTTATCTGCTGAGTTAAAAAGCTCGTAGAATTATCGCGTGTGGAGCGGCTGTGCGAGAAATCCTGGAACAGCAGACACCAGGGCGGATCAGATTAAAGGACGGTTCAACATTAAAGGAGAATCCGTATGCAAATTTACCAGCAATATGCACCAATTAGAGGAGGCATGTTTGTGATGTAATCCTACAAGAGAGTCTTTGCCCTCTATTTCCACATCCTTAATCAAATTAGGGGCTTAGAGACACTCCATTATTCAATTGTAAACGACACTCATTTCATTTCTTTTGAGTTTGGGCAAATAATAAGGCCTTTTGTCGAAATAAATCTAATAAGATGGTGTAGATTGTGGGCCTACGATCAAACATGGGTGAAACGATTAAGGATTTCAGCTATATGTGTGTACAATGAAGAAGGAAGCAAAAACGTGAAGAATAATGATGGAACAGTTGGAAGATAAAGTTAACAAACACAGAAATACACAGAGAAACGAGGAGATATTACGGCTAAGACAGGGGCTGATGTCGTAAATGAAAATGGATCATTAGAGGAAGAGAAAAAGTCAAGCACGTTTGGGAATGGTAAGCAGACACAGACACATGAGTATGCATCAGCATCTCTTGGCACCATGTCAAACACCTCTCGCATTCACCTCTGCATGCTTCGCTGGCCTAAAGCATGTGCTTAACAAATAGAGACAGAAAAAAAGGAGTGAGAGACAACTGAGAGAGTGTGAGACAGAAAATGAAAGGAGAAAAGAGAGAGAGAGAGGGAGAGAGAAGGGACAGGGAGATGCAGGGTGGCCGCAGGGCTGTGCTAAGTGATCTGTATTCTCCCAGAGTCCTCAGTTCCCTAACCCTGTGAAATTAACAACACTTCCCTCCTCAATGACCTTCAACCCCTCACATAATACCACATCCACCAAGCACCATGCATGAGCGTGTCTGGCTAATGTAAAAAGCCCCAAAATGTCCAAGTCAATGTTTTCATTAAATACAGCCTGGAGTGGCAGCAGGGCTCGAGCTCAGCCACAGGGCCATCATGCTCCCTGTTTTGCTGCTCTTCTAGAAAAAAATATCAATAGCAACCCAAATAGACGCAGCCATTTTGTATTTTTCTATTTATTTCCATTTACTACAAATTGTTTCTATATCGTACATAGTCCGATATGATTTCTCACTAACTTCATGAGATATAATATCCTACAAATAATATCCATATGTACTTGAATCTCGAGGAGGAGACCCAAAAAATTCAAGGCTGTTTTTTCAGGAAGCGTAATTTCCCACAGGCCACCTGGAGAAAGACAACGCAAGAAGCGCCGTCGGAAATGTGTGCGGCAAGACTAACGTAGAATTCCCGAGGAGGGGGTCTAACGCACTGACCCCTGCACCTCACCTCCTCACCTCACACTCATAATCACAGGTCTGGGAGATAGCGCGCAGCCGGCTAAAAGGCAGACGCAGCCATTAAAGAGCTACTTAAAAATGGCACTTACATCTCCAGTTGCAGGTGATTACTTAAACTAGGGTTTGGTATTTAAAATGATGCTTTCAAGGAGGCTTTTCACGTTTGGTAATTCTGCTGTTGCATATGTCAGATGGGGATTTAAAGAACTTCTTTTGTGGGAAGAAGGCGAAGCAGGATGGACAGAACAAACTGAAACAGTGTACACTGTGGATATTTATATTATTTTACATGTATAATAACTGTATTTCATTTAAAAAAAAAAGAGCACAGCGAAAAACGATGTGTTTTTTATTGTATTTTTCTGTTGGTGGCATGACATGGTGTGTGTGTGTGTGTGTGTGTGTGCGTGATGCATGCCCAGGCCTCTGGTCCCCCACCCGGGGAATGCTTGGATCAGCGGAGACAGCCGCTCGCCCGGGGTTAGTGTAGCCGTGGTCGCATTGCTGTGACGGGGAGCAGGGGCGATGGTCTGGAAATAAACCTAGCGTGTGTGTGTGTGTGTAAACAACACACAAGCCGCATGCTTTTAAAGATGGATGCCACATGCAACAATTCCTGTGCTGGACGATAACAGGAGGAGAAGAGTGAAACCCAGAAACTGCGATTAGCTACTAATAAGATATTAGTAGTAGTAGTATAATAAGATATTGAAATGTGTAGTGCTGATTATTTGTGTCCTGGCTCTGGAACAGATTTAAATTCAATTTTTTGGTCACCGACAACCATACACGGTACGACGTGCAATAAAATGCTTTTTTATGACTGTTCGTGACATGAAAATAGAATTTACATAAACCAGAATTTACTTGTACACAAGTAGAAAAAAGAAAAATATAAAAATATAATATAAAGGATATAAAAGATAGATGGCAGCAACAGTATGGACTATATTTGGAATAAAGTGCAGCTTTATGTGCAATGCAATGTTGTACAATATTGGGCTAAGGTAGTTGCACTGAAATTGCTAACTATATAATAAATATTTATAAATTCAATTCAATTCAATTCAGTTTTATTTGTATAGCGCTTTTAACAATGGACATTGTCCCAAAGCAGCTTTAC
>CM075007.1:22860398-22871094 GCA_037576675.1 Pangasius sanitwongsei | reverse complement strand
TGTAATGCTGACTGTGCACCAGGCCTCGTCACCCAACATCACTGCCTGACCTCACTAATGCTCTTGTGGCTGAATGAACACAAATCCCCACAGCCACGCTCCAAAATCTAGTGGAAAGTCTTTGCAGAAGAGTGGAGGTTATTATAACAGTAAACGGGGACTAAATCTCGAATGGGATGTTCAACAAGCACATGTGGGTGTGATGGTCAGTTGTCCACAAACTTTTGGCCATGTACTGTATTTGTAAATGTAGTAATGTCAGTGGGACACAAATGGCATTTGTAGAATCGCCTCAAAGCTCCTCAGAAGTTTCTGTCTTGTCAAAACTCAATCATATTGTATATAATATGGGGGCGCTTACTCAATATGTCTGTATCGACTGAGACTTTGGCTCTTGGACAGTATAAAAAGCGAGCTTTATCCAGAGACCTGTTATTGCCAGATAGAGTAAATACAGATAACAGAGTCAAGGAATTTCTATAAGTTAGAAGACAATCATGCGGCTCTTTCTCTTTCTGTTTCTCCTGCAGGTTCATATCTTCTGTTTATCATTCATATCTGTGTGTATACATAACCACATCGCACAATATGCAATTCAATTTAATGAGCAGGGGTATCCAGCCTTCTGTATTTCCTCCAGTCTCTCTCTCTCTCTCTCTCTCTCTGTGCAGAAAACGCTGGTGTCAGTTAGATTTGTCTAATATGAAGCAGTGCCATGAGGGAAAAGGCTTGTCAATGTTTGCCAGTCAGTTTACTCAGGGATGAGCAGTAGAAAGAGTCTACCACCTCGGTGTGTATGCACCAGACTTGATTATGATTCTCTGTAAAATAGAGGGAAAAAAAGTACAGACTTCCACACAAAAGCCTCTCTTGAGGGTTTGGGAAGCACTTAAACATTTTTCATAGGAAGATGAATTGAAACCCTGAGAGATGAGGAGGATAAAAACAGCTACTCTGGATCTTTATTAAGCATGATTGCTTTCCCTTCAATGTTTTCTTGAAAGAAAAAAAAAATCAAACACTAAGTTACCGTCATGCCCCTTTCTCATTTCAGTAAGAAACCCGTAAAAAATGGCATCCGCTTTTATTTATGCATATAGTGCATGCTGACATAAGGCCCGTGGAATTTTGCAAAAAGAAGGGGGAAAAACAATAATTTGGGTAAAGTGCATGGTTAATTTCTACTTAATTCCGGATTCAAGCAGCATATAATGGAAATTTTAACCGTCATAGCAGATTAGCTTTCTGCGTGGTAGGGTGTCTCTCTCTCTCTCTGATAGATTTACATTTATCAATCTCACCGCAGAAAGAGGAAAAAAAAAAGAGAGACAGACAGACAGAGACAGGGAGAGAGAGAGAGAAGTGCTTCATTTCATTTCTCCCCTCTTTTCCAGCACGCTGACCTCCTCCCTCCCGATATAATCACAACAGTTATGCGGGAATATTCAAGCATTAATAATGAATTGTGTGGGTTCAGGCTTCTCTCTATTCAGAAATACACACTTGTGACCTTCACCTTTGTGGGAGAGAGCAGACTGACTCCTAAAGCAGTCACACTAAACAAGCAGCCATGTCTCAGCTTGCCTTGCCCGTCTCTGTCAATTACAGCAGGCTAGTTAAACTTTAACTTAGTTTATAACGTACACATCTGGAGTGTGATGCAATGCCACTGTATCTGTATCTGTATCTATTTAGTGCACCATAGATATGTATCTGTATTTATTATTATTTTTTTAATATGAACCATTATGCCTGTGGAAAATACTGAAAAATACTTCAGAGGTAGAAATGCCAGCACTGTCAGAATGGTGTGTGAATTCTGGCTCTGACAGTTCCTCAACCTCAGCTACATCACTCCAGTTCATAATTGGTCCCGACTTGCCATGTGTGCGAGTTTTTCAATCCCACTAGTTATTATTAGCAGTGTAATAATCAGACAATTTGGATCGATACATCAATTTCAAAGGCAACGACTGAAATTAATCGAGGCAACAATTATAAGTTGATTATTATTTTTTAAAAAAGACAGACAGTTGAGGTGTAAAAACAAGAATTCAGATTTTTTTAAACTGATGTGTAAGCAAGCTGATTTGCCTGTAACTCTGATAACTGAAATGAATCCTTCTCTATGTCGTCATCATTTCGCAAATTAACTGTAGGCCTACCCCAGGTTCTGAGCAAAGTTGGTCACAATCGTGACCATATCATCTTATAGTATCATAGTAGACTCAGTGATATCTTCAAATATTGAATCACTGTATTATGAATCATATTATATCGTATCATATATTAGCAGATAGAGATGGTACGATACCACTTTTTATTTTCTAATACCAATAGTAAGCTTTAAAATGTTTTTTTTTCAACTGAAGCACAAAAAAATACACAGCTAAAAACCACAGCTTTTTTAATTCAGTTAAACTCTTTCACACAAAAATCATTTACACTACAAACATAATACATATAATGACGTAGAAAGTATAAATATAATAAAAATCAATCCTAACAAAAACACAATACAAATCTCCTTAAATGTAAACATTTCCAGTTTACATTTACATTAAAATCCAATTTCAATGTTCTCCAATAGTAGGATTAATAATAATTAGTAGAATAATAGGATTGGATCAAAATCATTCTTTTTTTTTTCTCTGATATCCAATCCATCCTTTATGGTTGAGTTTATAACTATAGAACTATTAACTATAGTTTTTAATACTAGGTATCGTATCATCAAAAATATGAAATCATTGCCTTACGAATCAAAATAATATCGTAGTGTGTAGAAGAGTGAGCTTTACACCCCTTGTTATTATTTTTGCTTGTACTTGGCTGTGACATTTTCTAACAAATTTATTTGGTTCTATTTTCCAAAATGTAAACAAACTAGCAGCCAAATTTAAACCAGCAAATCCCTGACCAGGCAGTTACTAAGGATGAATGAAGAAATGCTTTAAATCCATTGTGCAGTATGGTCTTTGTTTGTTCCATGAGCTTCATATATTGACCGCTCACTCACACCCGCTTTTTTTTTTTTTTGCTGCGTCCCTCCAGATGCCAGTCCCAATTAACGACTGCATACAGTATATGGACGGTCATAACAGGGGTGAAAAAGTGAAGCCAAATTGTCTCTCAGGCCCTCTAGTGGCTGGCTGCAGTACACATTTTAACCCTGCCTGTTCCCAAGTAAGTAAATAGAAAATGAGAAAAATCTCCACTTATTTTTGGGAATAGTGTCCTGTCCTTTTTAAAAATTAAGGTGACCTTGATATCTAAAATATTTACAGGAGTTGGTTGATGAAGTGATTGACAGTTTTGGACATGACAAGCCTCATGAACATGCACGCACTTTCCAGGACGATACCTGATGCTAGTGAAGTTTCTATAGCAAAGCCATGTCTTTTCTGCTGTAAACCCATGTAGCAGAATCCCAACAGAATTCTTTGGGGTTTTCCTGGTATATTGCTCATTTTGATTCCTAAGTTAATTTGTTGTATTGATATTATAACTAGCAAACCAGCATGAGTGAATGAAGTGATGGCATAAACCAAAGCAGCTGACACTTGATAAATTTTATAACAATTTACTATTGAGTGTATGACCTTAGCTAACATTCAAAGTATCTTGGCAAGGTTAGCCAGTCACTCCTTTTTAAATAAACTCCACCAACAGAACGAGCAGAGCATAAAATCGAACTCTTCCATTCAGTTGTGTAAATTAATGCACGTGACAAATCTAGATGAAGAAAATTGAGAGCAGCGATTTTTTTTTCTTCTTGAATGTAAATGTTAACTGCTGTTTACCAGTTGGTAGATTACATTCTCTACTTATACCTACTTTACTTTAATTAACATGAAGGATTAGTCCATGGTAGCAAATAGTAACAAATACCATAGCAAATGGTAGTTCAATCTGTCATGGCTCCAAGCTCTAAAATCTTTTCCTGACAATGGTAAAATCAATATATTTGCACAAATTATATGACTGCTGTTTAGCATTGTACAAATTATTTAATAAAGCTGTACTTGGCACTTTGAGCTAGCATTCGATGTGCCATCTTAAGTTGCATTTCAGGTAATATCTCACAGCATGTGCACTCACAGCTGCTCCAGTTTTTGCCTACTGAGCAAACTCAGTCACGAGGGTGAAATTCAATTCGACCAAATTTGACTAAATTCAATTCAAAATGACACAATCAGAATCGATGGTGCCATGTTGTCCACCCATATATGCAGCCATTTGTCCCTGTAAACACCTCCAGTCTCAGTTAGATGCCTTGTGAAAAAAAAAGTGCACCTCCTATTCTTATCTGTATTTAGTCATTATTTGTTCAGTCTGAGTAATGTATACATAATATACATGTTTTTTTTCTAAACTGACTTTCAAGGTTTACATCACGTTATGAGCAAAAACCGATATTAATCCATATGTGAAATGTTGTAATGTCAGGTTATCTTTTACAATAAATGATCTAGGATCTTAATTACAATTTCATTGTTATAATGGAATTCTAGAAGTGTCTTGACAGAATCTGGGAAATCTGAATTGACAGAATCTGGGAAATCTGTATCATTCATGACCTCATGGCCCAACAATAACCCCACTGGTCCACTTTTCATTGTTTTTATTCTATAAATTCCCATGATGCACAGACATCATGTATAGCCTCAGCACACTGAATGAAAGCATGTGCATTAAGAAGCTTAGGGCCTTCCCAAGGACACCAGAGCACTGTTTATCTCCCATCATCCCCTCTGGCAGCATGTCTAGAGTGCCGTTCATGATGACATCCCATGGGGACAGAGTTGTGTGTCGAGACAGCAGAGGGACAGATGAACGTCCGCAGCCGTTGTCACCAAGAAACACACGCTTTGTTAGTCGTGTAAGCCACCTACACCACCGCAGCCTCTAAAAGCCTGTTATATATATACATATACTCCTGTGTGTACAGATTAATTATGTATTATGCGTCTAACTCTATTCTTTCGTATTTCTAGAAAATCAAGATGAGCATTATTACATACTTTTGCACATACCACCTCACAATGTCCATTTTAATTCTATCTTTGATAAGCATCCATTTATTGGTATATTACAAACTGAAATCTTTGCAATAATGCAATTTTTTTTTATTGCTATCTTAGCGCTACTTAGCAGTCTGTTTGACCAAAGTGCCATGTAGGTTGTGTGTGGACAAAAGGAACAAATGTTATTAGGTTTGCTTTCAGAAAGAACATCTGCTCCTATTCTGCCATGCTAAAATGGGACTTTGAATATTTATCAACTCCTGGGCTAAATTAAAAATCCCATAGTCTCTGTAGTCTCAGTTTAATTGCTCTGCTCCTCTGCTCAACGGACTTTGCACGTCAAATCTCCATAAAAAAAAAGGAGAATTAAACAGCAGTTCTAATAAATTACACCTTAAAGGAATATTTCACTCAAAATGTGCTAATGTGGAGAGAAATGAATGAATGAAAGCCAGTAGAGAGCAGTTAGCAGGACTGAATTTTCTACTAACTTTCATTCAGCAAATAATGTTATTAGTATATACATATTGAACTTATTTGACATCTACTTTTTTTCTTTGTATTTTTTTTTGTTCAAAACCTGTTGGTCTAACAAAAAAAAATGTTCCCGGTATGCAGTGGTTAGTACCTGCCAAAAGTGGTCCAAGGAAGGACAACTGGCTAACCAGCGACAGTGTCATGGGCACCCAAGGCTCACTGATGCGTGTGGGGAGCGAAGGCTAGCCCGTCTGCTCCATTCCGACAGAACAGCTACTGTAGCACAAATTGCTGAAAAAGTTAATGCTGGCTATGATAGAAAGGTGTCAGAACACACACGGCATCACAGCTCGATGTGTATGGGGCTGTGTAGCCTCAGACCGGTCAGAGTGTTCATGCTGACCCCTGTCCACCACCAAAAGCGCCTATAATGGGCACGTAAGCATCTGAACTGGACCATGGAACAATGAAAGATGGTGGCCTAGTCTGATGAATCACATTTTCTTTTACATCATGTGGACAGGCGGGTGCATGTGCGTCACTTACCTGGGGAAGAGATGGCACCAGGATGGACTATGGGAAGAAGGCAAGCCGGCAGAGGCAATGTTCTGCTAGGAAACCTTGGATCCTGGCATTCATGCGTATGTTACTTTGACATATACCATCTACTTAAACATTGTTGCACACCAAGTACACCTCTTCATGGCAACAGTATTCCCTAATGGCAGTGGCCTCTTTCAGCAGGATAATGCACCCTGCCACACTGCAAAAATTGTTCAAGAATGGTTTGAGAAACATGACAAAGGGTTCAAGGTGTTGACTTGGTCGCCAAATTCCCCAGACCTCAATCCGATTGAGCATCTGTGGGATGTGCCGGACAAACAAGTCTGATCCATGGAGGCCCCACTTCTCAACTTACAGGACTTAAAGGATCTGCTGCTAAAGTCTTGGTGCCTGATACCAAAGCACATCTTCAGAGGTGGGGCCAAATCTCAATTTGGATAATATATTGATAACCAAATATAAGACATGATGCAACCTCTCTGTTGTTAGATTTAGGTATTCACACACACATAATAATAATAATAATAATAATAATAATAATAAGAAGAAGAAGAAGAAGAAGAAGAAGAAGAAGAAGAAGAGGAAGAAGAAGAAGAAGGAGACGGAGGAGAAATAAAATATCTATCTATCTATCTTTTCTTTCTTTCTTTCTTTCTCTTCTTCAGCAGCTCTGCCATTACAGGGGGATGAGCAATCTTTGATAAAACATCTGAACAAAAAACATTTGGCTAAAAATATAGATGATGTTTTTCCATTATATGATTCATTGATATTTTTATTTATTGGTAATAATAAATAACTTACAGTGAAAAGTCTAGAAGATGAAACATTTTGCATCCACTCTGCTACTTGGTACTGAGAGAAAACAATGGACTTGTTATAAAAGTACTCACAGTATCTCAGAAAGGTGTGTTGTGCCACACAGTGTGTGGATGTTATGTATTTAGGATGTCCTCGGTGACCGTAAGTGACCTTGTAAGCCTCCTGACATCAGCACCTGCTCTTCTTTACCCCTTATTCACACTATTTTACACCCATTTGTAATGGTGTATCGAGATGAGCCTGACAATATTCACTAGGAAGGTTATTCAAAATCACATATGCAGCATGCACACAGAGATATGTAGTGGACCGATTGAGTCCTTCACACACAAATGGGAAAATCACTGTGCTTTCCATATTCAGAGCAGATTCGTCCTGTAGAGAGAGAGAGCGAGAGAGAGAGAGAGAGAGAGAGAGAGAGAGAATCTGGGATAGGACAAGGCAGATCTCTTCATTTACAAATTTCAAGTGAGTGGCCAGTGTGAATATGAGCTGCAAGATAACTCCATACACCATGGAGGAAATAGCTTACACTACACAGGAGGCAGATAGGAGAGATGTAATTGACTAGTAAACAGTCCGTGCATGGCTTCTCTGGTAATCTTGGCTAGGATTACGTCCTCATGGATGGAGTCCTGGAGATCGATGCTGAAGTCTCTGCCACTTCAATTCTACCCCCTCTGCTTTATTTGGAGAAGGAATCTTGACTATTATCTCGCAGCTCAGCACAGCACAAACTGGCAGTGTCAGGGGTCAAGGCAGTCGGAAATAGAGGTGTCTGGCTCTTCCCGGTGGGGGTCCGGGCTGAAGTCTTGTGGTTATGGAGATCTCATACGGAGAGCAGCCAGAGGGAGGTCTACTCCACCTCCTAGAGCTGTCACTCACACTACAGTGTGGCTGGACACAGTAGGTGAGCTCGGCTGGACGGGGGACTATAGTTAGAATGCTGGCAATTTGTCTGTGTCCTAACTCCACAGATGATGATTCTGGTAGGTTTTCAACAAGCTAAGAAAATGAGTCCTAGTTGTCTTGATGTATATTTGGAAAATGTCCTCTGGTATGCCGTTATAAGAAATGTTGTGCCAGGTCTGAGCTGGATGACAGGAATTACTGATGTGCACTAAGCTTTGCACAACTACTAACTAGAGATGGCACTGATCCAATAACAGTATCAGTATCGGGTCGACACAGCAAAAAATGGTGGAACGGATATCAGAGAAAACATATCAGATGTTGGAGATCGGATCCTGTAACAAATGGCAAAGATTGGCATTGTATTTGAAAAGAAACTTATTTTTGGAACAGAAATGTTTACATATAAAGAGAATTGACAGCTTTTTCTTTTGTTAGGATTGATTTGATCATATTTATACTCTATACTTTAGTGTATTTGCTATACTATATTTACAGTGTAACTGATTTTTGTATGAAAGAGTTTAACTGTGAAGTCTTTCAGGTGAAAAAAATTAAAGCTTCGTAGTTTTGAAAGAAAACAATATTGGATGGGTATTGGTACTCAAGGTGTCAGTATTAATATCGGTATCAGGTAAGAAAAAGTGGCATCTCTACCACAAATTTTTAACTAGTCAACCAGTAATTTTTAAAAAATGTGTCGTCTTTTCCATAGATAAAGCAAACTCTTCAGTTTTAGGATGTGCATCTGTTATATTAATGTGCTCGTTCTAATCACAAGTAGAGTAGCGTCATTGAGCGGCCCACTGGAAAATTCCCCAAACTTTCTGATGGCCGGTCTGTCCACATCTACATAAGCATATTTACCACTTATTTGAAACACCAAACAATTCTGACTTATTACTTACAATCCCAAATGTCACCACTGGAGTCTCCTCTGTGAAGCTCTGCTCCTCTAACATGTCCACAGCATGGACCAGGCTGATTCCAGAGAGATGGAAACGCCTAGAAGGACCTACAGGGTGCCATCAGAGTGTGTTAGCCAACACCGGCCACCTCACTGACCCCAGTCTGGACCAGACACCACCTCCACCAGCACAGCCTGAGATCTGCAGGTCCACACAGCAGGCGCTGACAAGAGATGTTAGAAAAGAGACGAGTGCTGCACACTGCACTGCACACATTCTGATAAAGTATACTGCTTTATGTGTCTTAATACATTTTCTGTATGCTACCAATTACATTTTGTAATGTCACATTAGTTTTAGATTTGCGGCTGCTATGGCCACCATCGATAAAACAATCGATGAAGTACAACATGTCCCCTAACTGAAGACTGAGGCTTTATAGGTATGCATTTGATGCAGTGATAACCACGACTCTGTTTATCCTGCACTGTTCTTTTTTTAGACCCAATCGCTTGACTCCTAAAAAGAGTAAAAAATAATTCAATGCATTCCCTAATGGACATATTATCTATTACTACGTTTTACCTACGGCACTATGGTTTAAGGTACTTCATGGTAAACATGTTTGAAACAATAGTTTTACTGTAGTAATTTTATCATGGTAACTATAATATTTCATAATTCTCATAATATATTATGAGATCTTAATAATAATAATAATAATAATAATAATAATAATAGTATGTTTAATTTACAGTATATATCACCTTCTTAGTATATTTTTTAATTATGGGATTATATTATATTATGGGATCTGTACAGGATCTGAAACACAAAAAAATATATAATTTTAATGATTCACATCCTGCTGCTATGGATAATATTACCTGAATATTGTAGACTTTTGCTGCTGTGATCATAAAGAATATTCATACTAAAGTTTCTACAAACACACCATACAGTATATGCATGGAGAAACAATGAATGTTAGTGCTTCATGGCTCCAAGGCTTGGGTTACTGCTTGGTGTTCTTTCTGTGTCCTCATGAGTTTGCTCCCAGTTCTCTGGTTTCCTTCCAATTCCCAAAAAACATGGGTGGACTGGCATCCCATTCAGGGTGTGTGTTCCCGGGATCCACCACCATCCTGACCAGAATCAAGCTACTGAATGAATTAGTGATTAGTTAAAATGGGCATTACATCCACACTTAGGTGATAAAAGGAACAGTGGTGTACAAGCTCCCATATGGAGCATGTGTATTTTATTTCTGCATTAATTTCTGAAACTCAAAATGAGGAGGAACCTTTGGAAAGATTTATAGTTATTTCATCTAATGTTTGCAAATCACAATGAGGGAAAATAAGTATACACAGGCACTTTTGTTTTTTGTCATTTAATTTCATTAAATTTACACACATAATACCTTCTGTATTCATAAATATTAACAAAACATATTCAAACGCAAGAACAAAGATATGATTATAAATCAAAATTGATTTAATCAAGTTCTAGGTATACAGTAAATGCTGAAAAAGTGTTTTTGTGCACATTGCACGTGCTGGCACTATGAACGATTTTGCCTTTGACATTGTCAATATTTCATGCAACAGGTCGCAATCATGGCGAAGGTGAAAGAGCTTCCATTTCTTACAACACTTGAATGGAAAAGAGCCATAACAAAGCGAAACAGCCGTAAAAATCTCTGTCATGACAAATGGTTCAATAATATGCAGGTAGAAAGTCGATGGAACCACCATTATGCATAAACGGACAGGTGCGCCACACAGGATTTCGCAACACAGTCTCATAAGGAAGCTAAGAGAGAAGCCAGCAGTCACTAGAAAGAGTTGCAGCTGGAAGGACAGTTGCACAGAGAACAATAAGCAATGAAGTGCTTTTATATATATATTACTGTATATACAGTCAGGTCCATAAATATTGGGACATTGACACAATTCTAACATTTTTGGCTCTATACACCACCAC
>CM075007.1:22838592-22860298 GCA_037576675.1 Pangasius sanitwongsei | reverse complement strand
TCCATTGTGGTGGTGTATAGAGCCAAAAATGTTAGAATTGTGTCAATGTCCCAATATTTATGGACCTGACTGTATATGACTAAAGGTGCAGTGTTTGTGGTAAAGGTGGATTTGGATTTCTATATCGTAAGTAAATAGATTCTGATTTCCGAAATTATCATGGACTTGATGAAGGTTATGAAATGTGATGTTACATCATTATGTGCGTAAACAGTATGATCAAACAACTACCTTTTTTAAGGCACAGCTAGCATACAGTTTCACTTTTACTCTTATTCACACAGGCCCATTAACTGGAAATAAATGCCAGTATCATGTGATCATGATGCCAAGTTTCAAAACTGGTCAAAGATCAGAGTAAGGTTGGTGGTTGGTCTTTTAGTAGCATTAAAATATGCTGAATTCACCTGACCTGAGAAAGCTGAACAACCAAAGTGTTCACACCCTTAAAATGCTAAAATAAAGCCAAGTAGGAGGCCATTGTACTAGAGGAAGCCGTATCCAGAGGAGGTCCTGCTCATCTCAGTGTGTGTGACCCAGTCAACTCTTAGACCCACTTTGTTAGCTCGCTTTCTTCCCAGGTCTCTCCAATTCCCTCTTTCAAAAAGCAGGCAGTGTCCACAGACCTCAGAGAGCGTTTTCAAACAACAAAGTGCCGTTTGACTGTGTTCTCATCCACGGGAGAGAGAAGCTCCTCTTCCGTCCTTTGATGCTCCAAGGAATCGTTTAATCAATTATTAATCAAAGTTTGTGTGTCAAACTCAAAGACGCTTCCACCACTCTTGGATCCACTCATAACAGAAAGGCTTTTTTTTTCCCTGCTGGATGAGATTTCAATACAGTCATCATTTAAGGCACCACCTCTCACGGGTGTTTTAATAAGCTGGCTTCAGATACATGTGCTCTCACTGAACGGTTGCTTTTGTGGTTGAAATTTGAGGTGAAAACACGACACGCCTGACTTACGTGGATTAATAAGGTGTAGTAGGTGCAGTGCCGGGACTACAAAGCCTCAGGGAGAGGAGGTGTATCGCATCCATGAGGTAAATTATAGCAAAGTAAAATATGAGAGCTGTTTTCTATTATTTGAAATGATCATTGTCAATTTGTGTGGATGTTAAGCAATGGATCACCTGGACTGCAGTACAAATCCATACATCAATGCATTTGGATTAGTGCCTGGCCCCCATCGGAACACAATTCCGTCCAGCTCATATGGTCGAATTGATTCCTGGGGTCACTTTTTATTGAGCAGGAATCTCTCAAGTCTGTTTATGAATAAAAATGGTGCCTCTTGCAACTCAATTCAAGCATTTCATAAAAAATTCATCCCCCCTGTTATTGTTATTTCTTCTTTTGGATAAAATCCTCCTGCCACTTTCATTGTTAGACAAATTGAAGCGCGAGCTCAGAGGGGGGGCAGCGCTAAGCACAGAATCCATTTGGGCATTCCATCCTGAGCCGAAGAGGGGAAACTGGGCGTTCAAAGGCAGCAGCCACAATGTGAGTGACACTGGGTCACTCTGTCTTCCTCTGCACCTCCGTCTCTCCCTCTCTCTCTCTCTCTCTCTCTCTCTCTCTCTCACCTGCCTGATAGGACTGCAGCAGAGCCAGAGAGGATGCTCTATGAAGCTTCAGCCTTTTTGTCATGACCATATCTCATGATTGATGGCTTCATGGCCACAGCCAATGTGCCCTTTTTAAATAATTTATGTTGCTATCGCCACGGACGACCGCCTTATAACGGGAGTTATTTTTACAATCTCTCGCATGATCAATACTTTAAAAGACTCAGGCCCAGTGCTAATGAACTTCTTAACAAGGTCTCAGGGGGGTTTGAAACAATTATAGCCTCAGTACTGACCATAGAGAGAAATAGAGAAGTAAAAAAAAATACAGGTATTTACATCAGCTTTGGATATAAAAGCACATTTCACTCACATCCTGTGCTTTTAGCTGGAATTTATGTACATATTTACGGGTTGTAACATGGACCAACATCAGCTGGATTTTATTTTTAAGAACATAAATCTTGACACTGTGCATCCTGTAGTAGTCTTAATAAGCAGTGTGTCAGTGTAGCACTGGATCTGATCTTGCAAATTGTGCACTATTGCATCTACTAAAAAAAAAGGATCTTACATACATATAATCTGCAAAACACTAAACGACAAATACATTTTATATATGTATATTCTCGCTTTCCCTTATATTACATCTCGCCTATTGGTAATGTGTAGTATTTCTAATAATATAAAGAGATACAGGAGTCCCAGGCACGGGTGGGCATTATTCTACCCCTACAGTACAGTAAGGGAGGTGCGTCATAAATCAACCCTCCCCGGTCACCCTGCTTTTAACCAAGTGACAAATTGGCCGAACCACACTGTTTGAATTCTTATTAAACTTGATTAATTCATACCATTAGTTAATCACACAGCAGCTCATAAAATATTGTGAATTAATTTCTGTAATGTGATTAATTTGCGAAACACTTGAATTAACATCGATAAATCAATTTGTGAATCAATTATATCATCAGGTTTAAATGTGGAGATAATAGTGTATGTTAACTGGTGGCTAAAAAGAGATCATCTATCATCGGGGGGGTTAGAACGCAGAGGGCCAAAAGCACCAGCTTAAATGATCAATGATCAAGAGGCCTTCCTCTTGTTTCTCTTGTTGGTTCAGCTGGGTGTGTTCGTACAAAAGACTGCTCCTATTAAGAGCAGATTTAAAGGAATATGATTACAGTGCAGAAAGCTTTTTTGTGATCCTATGAGAGGTGCAAAGATTAGGCTATGTATTCATTACAAGGTCGAAGTGGGGTTGATATTTTTGAACAAAACTCAAACATTCAGATCTTTTCAAATGAGACGTTAATCACTTTTATGTGCTGCTCTCAAACAGATACTGCTAGGGCATTCAACACACTGACATGAGACTATACTGAAATTTATTTATTTATTTATTTGTTTATTTATTTAAGTGTTTAAAAGATAGCTGGTAACCAACACAGAAATTTTACAATGAATTATGTGCTGTTGTAGGAAAATAATAATAAATTACGATGGTGGAGTGGGTTACTGTTACTACCCTGAAGTTTATTACAATAACAGCACATTTCAAAAGTGTTTTATTTCTCTTATACCACAGCGATTTGCCAGTGATTACAGTACAGGGTGTCCCAAAAGTCTCCATACATAGGGGACTATGTTTGCCAGCACCACATTGGTTGTGCCTTCATCTATGGATGTTCATGGACGTCCGCTTCTTGGTTGGTCCGCAACACTTCCAGTCTTTTTGAATTTGTTAATAAGTTTGGCAACAGTGTCGTGTGTGATGTGCTTACCATGTTTCCTGTTAAAGTGAATCACAACCTTGCTATAGCTTCCTGATCCAGCCATGAGAATGATTTCCATATGTTCTTCTCTTGTCAAAGGCATTCTTAAAGGCTATCTGAAAAACAAAACATAATATAAACTAAGTATGAAAGGTTTTTAAGACATTTTGCTAAAAAGTGTTAATTTCCCCAATGTGTGGAGGCTTTTTTGGGGACACCCTGTATTTTATTTGGTAAAGAACAACACATTACACTTTTTTTTCATTCATAGTCGAGGAACGTCTATGAAAGAAGTTAGCTCTTGCTATCACTTACGCTATAGCAGCTATAAACAGTTTTTACACACGGTTGTGGATTTTTTTTCTCTCTGTTCAACTTAATTCGTTTTTTTTTTTATGCAGTTTGTCATGTTTCAGAGAAACTAGAAAGCCCTGTGTTGGAAAACTTAAAGCTTTACCTCTGAGTGTTACAAAGTGCTGACACTGGAGCTGACACTCTTTCCAAAAATGCTAAAAAAAAACATTTCCTCACAGAAAACTTCACCTTATCAACAACAACAACACATTAATATAAACCTGTGATTTGCCTAGGGCAGAGGATAAGATGCAAGAAGACAGAGAATGAGAGAGAGAGAGAGAGAGAGAGAGAGAGAGAGCGAGTATGTGATGATGTGAGAGGGTTCCTCTACTGTTAATCTGGCACTGTTGGCTCTGTTAAACGTGGAAGTGTGTGTGCTGAGTTACAGAGCATCTACACGTGGCGCTTTGGGCTTGTACTCTCGTTAATAGTCCTACCGCATGTAACAGCTGTCTCCTCCCTCAGCTCTCGCCACACAGGCCACCAGTGAGCACAGGAACAGGCAGACGAAATGTCACCTGGCGAGGAAGGAAAATGTTCCTCCAACTTTGTTTAAGGTTCGAGCGAGTTGAGCTTGATTGGACTTGGTGTTTATGCCACCGGTCCTTATACGAAAGCTCCGTGCTGGCTTTGACAGCTCCCCCGTTCCTATGCTGCCTATGTATACGGCAAGATGTTTTTTTTTCTCTCGCAGGTGAGGAAGAAAAGGTTAGAGACTTGTTCTCGCCATACAAGCAGCGAGGACCGTCGTCCTCTAATTACTGCGGCTCTGCTAGCTGCTGGTGCGGAGTGACACGCAGGTTCCCCATAGGCTGTTACGAACAGATCAAAACACAAAAGTGATCAGTTATTAGAGTGGAAAGGAAGCCGGAGCTCGGCGCCATCATTGTGCTGTGACGGCACCTGGTGCTACAACTGCCGGGTTCAAAAAAAAAATTATTGCTCACAGACTTTCATTTTAGAAAACAGTACCCACAGTTTACGAGCACTGAGCCTTGCAAAAGTGCATCATCTTTATTTTAGTAGAAGCAGTGTTTATGCTGAAAAACACTGCTGAAGAGAAACGCGGTCTTCAAGTAGCAGAAAGTCGTAACTGCAGCTTTAAATAACGTTTACAAAGACAATAATCTGATCATTATAGGGTGTGGGCAGTTGTCAGATTATTTAAATGGTCATGTAAACAGCATACTATGATGTCTTACATCAGAATAAGGCTGTTATCAGATTGCAGGATAAAAATAGAGACATAAGGACAGAAATGTGTGTAATTACATTTACCAGTAAAGTGACTCAAAAGTGATTTGTTAGCAACCAGTAACCTTGAGCCAGTTGTGGTTTCAATCTCATAACAAGAAATACACTATGTGGGTTAAAATATGGATTTTACTTAGAAAATAAAATGATGTAGCATGTATTAACACTAGTAAGGAATAAAAGATGATGGGACATGCTGCCATAGCAAATATGTACTGTTACCACCCCATGAAGTTGATTATTTTTTACAGTAACAGCACATCCCCAAGTATTTTGTTCATCTTATACCACAGCAATTCCCCAATGATTACAAATTTTAATTAATTAAAGTACAATTTCCTACTTTTTTTATCCGTTTATAATTAGGTCGTGGAACATACGTTAAACATGGTAGTTCATGTGAAAGCAGCTATAAACAGTTGGTCCCTCACCATCCTCTCGTTTCTCTTTCTTAAAGTTAATAAGACAAAAATAAACCACAAACCGTGAAACCGCAAAGCATGACATCTTCTCTTCTGAAGACTTGAAATCTTACTGACTGTGTTACAAAGCACTGACACTGAAGACTCAGTCCATGAAGGCTAAATACGTCTCCTTCCAGAAATCCTCACTACACGAATGAGTATATATGTTCGCTCTGGTAAATAATAAGCATCTTTCATACAAGCATCCGAAAATGAGCTGTTACTATAGAAACAATAACATATTAGAACAAGTGCATTAATATAAACCCGTGATTTGTCTTGCAGTCAGGACTATTGTCAAAGCTGCTGTTATAGAAAATTAATCAAAACCTTCCGACCAATCAAACTCGAGAATTCAACAAAATAGATTGATACCACTTCCAAGCTGGTTGATTTAAAAAGTAGTGAAGCTACCACCTGACAAAGCAAACGCTATTAAAATTCATCTGAATATTTATTGAATCATGCAGACCCAGAGTTTTCTCATTGTCAGATGAAACACAGAAATGAAATCATTGCTAAAATCTTTTTATTTTGCAGATATCATATTATTGTGTACATGTAAATTCGACTTAATAAACCAGCTAAAGTTTGATTATTAGCTGTCCGCAGTCCTCCATTTATAGCAGTGTGTCAGTATCGTTGATTGCCCCACTGAAGCGGCACTTGATGCCATTCTGGCTGTGTGCACTGTTTTTATTGCCCTCTCAGAGAGAACACACGTAGAAACAGCATTACTGGAATCGAACTGCTTACCAACTTGGAACAATCCATAATTATTGAGGTATTAAATTAATTCATTCTCTTGCACCAACAATTATGCGCCACTTGTAATTCTTTTCCAGCTCCAGTGCACCACAGCACCGCAGTGGTTTTGACTTAACCCTGATTTAACACCATCCAGCTGAGGAGCAGTAAATACGATGTTTAGCTGAGGGAGGATTATTAATTATCACAATCATCTGTGTGCATGTGTGTGTGTGTGTGTGTGTTCAAAGCTAGACTGAATGGTGGAGGGTGTTAAAGGGGTTTATGAATCGCTGGAGGTGCCATTGGTGGGGGGGGGATGTTGGATAGTGGTGAAGAGAAAGAAAGAAAGAATTAACAGTAGAGGAATTTATGCTTTGGAAAAGACCTCACTGATTGTTGAGAAGGTACAGATCCAATGACGGCATCAGAGGTTTAATTTAAAGTGTGTTTCTCACTAGGCTGCTCACAACACTTAATTAAACTCTTCTGTTTTGGCAATGACAAATGCTGCGGAGCGGGAGGATGGCGGCCAGGCTGACGGAGGGGCGGCTGTAATTTCTTTCATGTGTAGCGAGAGCCAGATTCAGGTCAGAAAGAAAAGAATTAAAGAACTAAACAAGATTTCGGCTGCTGAGGGGCCTGTGACGGGCTTTTCTTTCACATGAATACTCTCTCTTCATTTGCCCTCGTTTGGCGGGAGTTTTGTCATAGATTTATGGGGGTTTTGCAGCGACGCCAGCGTGTTTGCATAGACCTCGCTCTGCTCCACTGTACTTCCCATTTTCGCCTCACATCAGAAGGGAAATTTCAGCCTGTCAAAGCGGCGAAAGTCACCATTTCTTAACTTACAAATTCTACAACACAATGAGCGATCGACTTTTGTAATGTATGTCTGGGAAAAAAGGATTTTTTTCTTGATAACATGCAAGTTTTGTTCCTGATGTGGCCACATTTGTCATCTGTTCCCCTAACAGTGAGTTCGGGGGCTGTGGTTCCCCTTTCTCCATAATCACATGCTGACTCCAAACACGGCCTGAACATAAGCATGACAAACCTTTAATGTAGTCTCGCCTTCCATACTGTGCAATGCGTCATCTACTTTGCTGAGAACAGAAATCCATTTACTACGACACAACAGCTTATTTGCTTTTAATGCAGCCGCAAATCCATCATTCTTGCATTTCGGGTGACTGCTGGAAAGTTAGAGGCGCTGGCTCTGCGGCCCAGAAGCAGTCAAAGCCAGTCACTGAAGCTGGGAAATAGACATCCCCTTTCGAAAGCTGAAAAGCCGCTACAAACAGCACACACATGCCTGCGAGGCAGCAGCAGCAGCCCGAGCGTTTCCTTCAGTAATGCAACACTCACTTTAACTAACACACCTCCTTCACTCTTTATGGACTTTTATGACTTGAGTCAATAATATCAGGGCAGGTACATGATTTTATTCTAGACATGGCAGTCTTACAGTTTATTGTGTAAAAAAACTCGGATATGAATAAGTTGTGATTTCATGAATCAGTGGTTATAGAAATGGAACCACCCACAATGCATTTTCTTTACATTCAAAACTGAGCCCCTGGGTCAAACAACTATCTGCTACCATTAGGTAATGCATAGTTAAAGTCTTATATCCATTTATAGTCTGCTGAAAGTTATAGTGAAAGAGTAATTTCCTACAGCTAGGGAGCCAGTGAGTGTATATAAATTGAAATTTGTTTATACACTGAGATAAACAAAATATACATAATGTATGAATGCAACATTTAAGATTAATAGAAAATATAGAGAAAAACCTTCTGGAGGTTCTGTAAGATGATAACTCTAATGCTAATTCTAAGTGTCATTTAGAAATCATACTTGTCGATTGCACAAAATCAGAATTTATAATTTAATCTATAACTTGGATAACTGGGTAAATATCACAATATCATTGAAAATAAAGGGGAAAAAGAACTTTTTTTCTTCTTCTTCTTCTTCTTCTTCTTCTTCTTCTTCCTCACAGGATCTTCAGAAAATTTGGATGATGCAACTTGAAGTTGAACATCTGATTTATGGAATATTCCAAATATATCATAAGAGCGAATGTGTTCAGGTAACAGGGTCGCGTGAATGTTGTGAATGTACATTAAAATGTACATTTTTCATAACTGATAATGAATGACTCATGGATACATGCTTCAAGCAAGGACACATGTTTCAAGCAAGAAATGAGCACACATGAATGCAAAATGAATATAATTCTGAAGCATTTTAAGGATTTTACGGATTTTTTTTTTTTTTTTTTTAAGGATTTTAAGGATTATATTTCACAGTAAAGTATAGTTAAAGTTGAACAGGACAGGCTGAACAAGCATATTGGCAATTGTGTGACTTTTTTCAAAATATATTAAATATCTAATAATAGATAACTCATGCTGTCTGATTTCTTTTTAATTCTGGTGCGAGTGTCCGCTCTAAAATCCATCAGATCCCAAAAATACGTTCATTCATCCTAGGCGCTTCATCCTGGTTAGGGTCATGGTGGATCCAGAGCCTATTCCAGGAACACTGGACGTGAGGCAGGGACACACACTGGATGGGAAGCCCATCTCAGGGCACCATTCACACACATTCATACCTATTTAGAATAGCCAAGCCATCTACTGTTATGTTTTTGGGAGGTGGGAGGAAACTGGAGAACCCAGATCAGAACCCCATGCAGACACTGGGAAATTCAGCACAGACAGTAACCTGAGCTCAGGATCGAAAACGAGGGTGCTGGTACTGCATAGTATGTAGACAATGAAAAAAATACAACCAGAAAATCATTTTGAAAGTGTTTTATTATTATTATTATTATTATTATTATTATTATTATTATTATTATTTCAATAATACACTTTAAATACATGTATCAGAGATACTGGAATAAACCATGTAATAATGTTTGGCATGCTATAGCATTGGAGCCTGGGATGTGTGATTAGTTTCCTTGATAAACCTGTGCCGGAATACCATCACGATTATGATTCCACTCTGAAATAAAGTGATGGTCTTTACCCGGTGAACAAATCTGATCGTACTCTCAGCCTTGTAATTGTAGTAATCATGATATCATCAAGTGTGCCAGCACAGAGGCACTGAATGAAGTGATTCTCAACATTTGATCTATGCCCAAGTCTCACCCCATTATGTCCAACCAGCATGGCATTCCCTCTTTCATTAGCGCAGGAAAAACAATACATGGCAGTCAAACACATTAATCCAGGGTATATTTAAAAGAAGAGGTTCAAGATTTGCTTGCTAATATTTGATATAATAACAAAAGGGATGTTTTTTTTATATCCAGGTACCAATGGCAAAAAAAAAAAAATGAAGTGGTTGATGACTGGAATATGGTTTAAATTTCTGACTCCAGACACTTAATTCAGAGAACAGAAGCAAAAACAGTGTGTATTCCTGTACATTGGGTAAATGACAGTAAAATGAGAAAGAGAGTGAGGCAGAGGCACCGTGTGGAGTTAACCGTGCTGCACTTTTGTGTGTTCAGTAGCACAAGCCATTAATCATGAGTGCACGCAGTGGCCATATTGTTCTGTGTAGCCGTGCTGCCTTCATTACGGAGGCCTAATTAAACAGCTCTGTGAACTGGAATCTGAGATTCCACTGCTACAGATTATCATTAATTATGGTGAAAGTGTTGGAGATGTTGGACTCAATTATCCTGAGCCCAGCC
Organism: Pangasius sanitwongsei; assembly: GCA_037576675.1. Lineage (NCBI taxonomy): Eukaryota > Metazoa > Chordata > Actinopteri > Siluriformes > Pangasiidae > Pangasius > Pangasius sanitwongsei. Next base: position 22,850,415 of record CM075007.1, on the reverse strand, counting down.
CTGGCAGGCCGTGATTCATGGCCCCGGCCGCCCGCCTGACGCTTATCACACCACTCCACTTTTGGAAATTGGGCACTGCCAGCCAACAAACTAAGAATTATGTGCTGCTTTTTGTCATTACAAACATGTTGGAGGGGCAAGGAGCAATTAAGTGCCAGGGGTGTTTCACAGGGAAATGATGATGAGAGCAGAGAGAGAAGAGGGGAATTAGCTCACTGAAGTTGGGTGCCTCTGTTTTGTATGCAGAATATATGTGTGTGTGTGTGTGTGTGTGTGTGTGTGTGAGAGAGAGAGAGAAAGACAGACACAGAGAAAGAGAGAGACACAGAGACAGAAAGAGAGAGAGAGAGAGAGAGAGAGATGGTACTGGTGAAACTGCTTTATACAGTACTTTGTCTTTTTATATATCTCACCATCACTGCAGTTGGATTTTTAGTTTTATATATATATATATATATATTCATGCGGCCATATCTGTACACAGCACCAAGTCCCAAAAACTCTGGTTGGCACCAGAAAACTTTTTTTCTGTAATTGGCCACTCATCTAGATCCAAATGTTCCAGATATATTGTCTTTGCTACCTGCTAAGAATCAGCATCAACAGTATTTAAGGGTACTCAGTGATCAGGCTAGCAGCCCTGTTATGCAAATACATTTACCATTTTTAAATGATATGGAGATACACAACCTGATTTTCTGTCAGCCAGTATATGGTGGATAACCGAATAAATTCAGAACAAAGCACTAATCTAAGTACTTAGTGTATTTTTTATATGCTGGATGTAAAAATGTCAGAGGTGCCAACATCTACACTTTAGCCATAATTTTTACAGTTTTTGCCCTAACATAGACTGCAGTCCTATCCAGGGTGTACTGTATTACCGCCTCATGTCCAGTGATCCTGATAGGCTCCGGATCCACTGCAACCCTGATCAGGATAAAAAAAAGTTACTGAAAGGGAGTGATTTACCATTTTACTCCTTACACCTAAAAGCTATGCTATTTTCAGTTCAAGCAACAGTCTGATTAAACATGAACATAATTTGCCTTTCGGAAATGTAAATTCACTGAAGGGGAAAGGACACACAAAATGAAAGACAGGCATTTGCTCCTGGTAGGGGTAACTTACACTTCTCGTCAACTTTATGAAGGCGAACTTTGACCTGTGGATACAAGAGACTCTGTCTTGTGAGCAAATAGAACAACAAGAAGGCAGGACTGGTGTTTTTGATTGGTAGAAAATAGAGGAACTAAATGTGTATTGGTTAGACTAACATTGGACTTATGTCTCCCTGTGTTCTTACTTTTGCTTGCCACATATCTGTGTTTATTATGGGCTTTCCAATAATCCATGGCATATGTCGAAGCACAGACGGGCAGCATCAGAAATAAAAAAAGGATAATCCATATTACAAACCTGAAGAACAAGAATCGGAAACATGGGACACGGGGCATGGAAAACCAGATTTGGATATGCGCAGTGAACAAGACTTCACAAATAGTTAAAGACAGAAGACAAACTAATCAAGAACTAAAGAGAGAACAGATAGGAACAATTATGAAACAAATGTGGAGACAAACCAATGACAAGACAGGAGGTCGCGTCAAGAACGTTACAATAAGAGTAACATGGTTACACTGCTGAACAATGAAATGATGATGTAGCCATTTTTACCGTCATCACTGTGACCATTACAGTCATCTCTCAAGTGGAAGATGAGCCAGAGCTAAAATCTCAAGTTCCCTTGGTTCCTGTTTGGGCCAGTTCTTGTGTTGAATGTCAGGATGAGTGGAGAGGTGGATATGCAGAGCCCTCATGGTGGTGAGATGACTGCTGGGTTTATTGTAGGGATCGCAGGAGCGCTGTAGGAGAACTGTACAGAAACAGAACCTGGGATAGGCAGTAAGCTCGGGGCTTGAGGAGTTTACATTACTCCATATTCATTTTCAATATATATGAAAATTTTGTGTAGGAGGAAAAACAGAGTGTACTTCATATATGAGTTTATACAAATAAAGCCGACACGATGATTTGCTGAGAGAGACATGAGGTTTGTGTGTTTAAGAAGAATGATGTGTTTTTGATTGTTTTAATGTTTGAACTGGAAAATTGTTTTTTTGTTGTCGTTGTTGTTTTTCTTTACAACTACTTATGTTATAAAATTGACTAAATTTATATCTTTGAGTGACATTTCATTTCACACTTTTAACATTCAATAAGATGCTATTACAACTGTGAAGAATAATGGATGGGAAAGAGAACGTGAGAACGAGAAGGAGAGAGAGAATGCATTTTTGCTGCGATGGATAGCGAGACGCATCGTCTCTAGCGGAGAACTGTGCAGCTCATTGCGAATGTAATACACTGCTCACGAGTCACAGGTCAGCTGGCAATCTGAATTTTAAAAGGAATATGAATAATATTCTGTTTTATTTTGAAAATGAACTTTCTGCCCTCTATCATGGATCCAATATATGTCTTAATCTTGGGGGCGCTGCCTGCCAGGGGGTCCTGCACAGGCCTTTTGACTTCGGTTCCTAATAAGGAAATGTGTGCTTTCTCATTTCGTCATATGTTGTTATACGGTCCTGCAAACACATGGGCCCATACACACACACAACCATACATACATACATACATACATACATATACACACCCAAATATATGCTCAAACACACAAATGCACCGTCACCAGCCAAAGCCACACTTCAATTAGCATATTTACACACACACACACACACAGTCAGCCTGCATCTTAATGCAAGTGGTAAAGCATGAAAACAATTGAGCTTTTCAGCAGTCAATCCTCTACCTTATTCATGCGATTAAAATGTTCTTCTCAGCCGAAATAAAAGCAATCTGTTTAGCTGACCTCGAAACAGCAGGTTAAATGAAAAACCTACTGAAACTGAAGAGAGATTATGTGCTTCAACATGTTTATTAAAATAAAAAAAAATATATGCTTGCTTTTTTGGCACTTGAATAAAGTGAAGTCTTCTTGAATGAAGCACGATGGAAATGCATGGATTAAAAATACTGTACATTAAACTGGACATAAATGTAAAATCATATTTACTCTGGTGGAAAGCCTATGGCATTTCTCTCTCTCTCTCAACATGTTTAATAAAATAAAAAATATGCTTGCATTTTTTGGCACTTGAATAAAGTGAAGTCTTATTGAATGAATCATGGCGGAAATGCACGGATTAAAAATACTGTACATTGAACTGGACATAAATGTAAAATCATGTAAAAAGTCTATGGCATTTCTCTCTCTCTCTCTCTCTCTCTCTCTCTCTCTTTCTCTCTCTGAACCACCCCCTCCCCTCCATATCGCCCCAGGCAGTACATTACAGTACTTCCTCCACTCCAGCTTAGAATGATGCCATGTGACATTAAGAACATATTGTACTTCACTGCATGATGCAATACATAGTCATATTTGAGGCTGGAGTTCTTATTGAAATAGACGGCCTCTCTCTGAATCTGAAATGGAAAATGGAACAGAAAAGACAGATCAGCTTATTCTGAAAGTATGGCTACTGCAGAACGGAAAGTGCCATCATACTGTAGGCTGCATATTTACTGCATATATATTAAAAACAACACTGGTGCAGTGAAAATACACTATTTACAAAAAAAAAGGTTAAATCTATGTACTGTAGAACCCTAGAGGGTTTCCCATTCAGAAGTTGAACTAAAAAGAAAGTAGAAAGCTAAGAAGTATTGAAAGAGCCCTCGGGAAGCCTTACAGAACGTTCACATTGTTCCAAAGTGAAACACTTCCCTCACAAGCAGTTGACCACTTTGCTAGAAATAAACTTTCCAAAAAAAAAAAAAATTAAAAAATGCATGATTACTGGTAGGGAAGATCTACCAGTGGAGTGAGACTTTAAATTCTGATTTTTTTTTTTTTTTTTTACTTTGGAATCCTACTCAACATTCGCACATGTAACTAATCTACTGCTTGATGCGTGTTTGAGTATTAATAAATGCATTAAACCAGTAAATATAAGTTTTAACAAATGTAATTAATTCGCAGGTTGTGTGCAAGCAATAAAATATGACAAGGCATACTGTTATAGGAAAATAATCTATGACAGGGTGGTATGATGTGACTGAACGTGAAGCAGAGGCCCTGTTACCACCCTGAAGTTGATTATTGTCCAATAAGTGTTTTATTCCTATTATATGACAGAAACTTGCCCAGTTACAATTTTTTGTTTATTAAAGAATGCCATGTTGTATGTCTTGTCGATTTATGGGTACGTTTCATGCTGTAGAACGTACACAAAGCAAGTAAGATCCTGTTATCACTTACATTATAACAGCTATAAAGACTCAAACAGTATTCTTCCCGTTCAAAGGCAGTAAGATTTAAAAAAATGCAGCTCGTCATGTTACAGAGAAAGCATGAAGCTTTCTGTACTGAAGTCTTTTGCATTTTGGATAACTTAAAGTAGCATCTTTACCTCTGAAATTTTTGAAGCACTAACACTGGAGACTCCTTCAAAATTGTTATATAAATATATCCAATATTCAATATTCCATTTATTTATAGAGCACATTTAAAACAACTTTAGTTGACCAAAGTGCTGTACATAAAGCATAAACCTAATTACAGCATTTAAAAAATGCACAGACCTAATCGCTGCATTAGTATTGCATAGGCTTATATACGACTATAAACTCCATATAACCTGAAAAGATGAGTTTTTAACAGACATTTAAATTCAGACACTGTAGAAGCAGATAGATAGATAGAGGCAAAGTGTTCCAGAATTTGGGACCAGCAACGGAGAAGGCTCTATCTCCCCTACATTTTAGTCTTGTTCTGGGAATCCACAGCATATGTGTAGTCTGAGATCTGAGTGATCAGACAGGATTGTGGACAGAAAGCAATTCTGAAAGATATTGAGGAGCAAGACAATTTACTGTATAAACACCAAATCACTGAAAGGTTCACTATAGCAACAATTATATAGTTTTGTTGTTGTTGTTGTTGTTGTTGTTGTTTTTAATCTGTGTATGTGAAGCGTCCATCATACAAGTCCTTATATTAGATGACTGCATTAAAATAAGCCTGTGGTCTGCCTTGTAGCAGGAACTATTGTCAGAGCTGCTGTTACAGAAAATTAATCAACACCTTCTGACCAATCAAAATCGAGATTTCAACAACACTGCGATATATAGTAAATACTACTAATACTGTATCTAATCAAACAACTTGTTCTCATAAACCACTTGGTCTTGTTAGCAGTCAGTGACCTCCTTGAGTCATTTGTCTTATTTGTAACAAACAGACAAAACGCAGCTACCATAATAGACAGATCTAAAATATGCAGGGCATTGTGCATATTTCCAGAATGAAATAGAGTATACCAGCACTGCACCAATACTCAGTCAATAGGACAATTTCCATACGTACAAGCTTTCACACCACTTTTATACACCTTTATACTACAACATGACTTCCATGTCATATTACTGCTAGCAAATGTAGGTAGTTAAACTAAAAAAGCTACTAAAACTAGCTAATACTTGCTGGTGGTGCTACTAGCCCAATATACTCATCAGTAGCTTTGCTCAGTACTAAGAAGCAACACTTTGGCACATCATATATTAACAGTGACAGTCTTACATATGAGAAGTACTAATTTTATTATTTTATTACACCAGGAAAAGGAGAAAAACAGTCTTTCATATCATATCAGCTTAAACAATAGTGCAAATAGGCTGAGCTGTGAAACGTATATTTAAAGCCGATTCTTCAGAGAAAATAAGAAGCATTTTTTTTCCCCTTATAAATCATTTCCACTTAGTTTACTAGCCTGGTCTCTGAATAACACTGACAGTAAACTCACTCGTCTTTCCTCTCTCTGGTCAAAAACAGGCATTTAACTTTGACTGACACTAATTTTTACTACATGAAACTGCAGAAATCCTCTTATTTCCGAGCTTCTATCTGTCAGCCGATTACAAAAGACAGACTGGGCCACGTCTGCGGTGTGCCAGATCCGTTATCGTGTCAGATGGCTGCATTTGATATGACGCAGCGTTAGCCACTAACACTCCCGCTACGAGATGAGGAGACGAGCGGGGGACCTGTCAGTGCCTGAACAGCGCTGAACATCATGGCAGGGTCTGATCTCGGGTCTATGATTCTGTCACGCCGCCAAGGCCGCACCAGTCAACACAAATAAATGCTGAACTGCTAGAGCTGCAATGGCAGAGAGGGATCTGGCCATTACTTTTATTTCAACCCTTACAGATGACATGATGTGAAAAACGAGCTGGCATCTTTTCGAGGGCCTATTAGTGAGCTCTCACAGCCTCACTATCTCTCGATCTCTTGCCTCCTCTCTATGGCAGACTCTCCTCCTAAGTCACTCACTTTTACTGGCGTACATAGGGGGGATCCGCTTTGCTGGAAAAATGATGGCTGGTGCTCAAAGCTCCATTCGCCCACAGACAGGAGCTTTTTTTCTCTGATCAGACATGATCACTCGATGGAGTAATTAACAAAAATAAGAAGCAAATGTAACTGTCATTGAGAAGTGAGAAGATTTCTCACTGCTGTCTCAGCAGTGATGTGATTTATAAATGAATGTCAGAATGTGCATAATGCCAAGATTTGGACAGTACCAGTCAATAGTTTGGACACACCTGCACACAAGATCTTAATTAGTCCGAGAAGCAATCAAGAGGCCAAAGGTAACTGAAGAAGCTGGAGAGATCCACAGCTCAGATGGGAGAAGCTGTTCAGAGGACAACCATAACCCCGACCACAGACACTGCATAAAACTGGGCTTCATGGAAGAGTGATGAGAAGAAAGCCACTGGGCATGTTGGAGACTGGACGTGTTGGTCACTGCAACGCTTGTGCTGTTCCTTGGATGTCACGCTACCCCTCAGCTATGCTGGGAATCGCTCCACATCATTGCTGGGTGGAGGACATTGCGTCTTCTTCTGGCTCCATGATGGTTAGCACTCCTAAGGACCCAAATCAGCTGAGAGACTGTCTCTTCAGGCTGTCCAGGACCCCTTTTGAACTTATTTCGCACATTGAGTGGGAGCTCTGTCATGGTTGCGCCAACTTCGGCACAGGACTGAGATTCTCATCAGCTATGGTACCTCACTGGATCACGTCACATGACTGTTTGCACCTGATTCACATTCTGGTTTAATGAGCACTTGTATTTAAGTCCCGTCTTGTACAGCACACATGGTCTAGCTTTTGTCTTTTGTTGTTTGTTGTCATGTTGCGTTCTCTAGTTTATGTATGTCTTTTTGCCTTGAAACCATAGTTTATGTTTTTTATTAAAATAGATTTCTGCACTTGCACCCGTCTCCTGAGAGGTGGTTAACTGAAGGTGCAAAATATGGAATGGAAACAATGGAAACAAGCCATTTAAAACTCTAAGTCATCGGCATGCCTTTTAGTAGTTGGTGGACCAGGTACATCTGTTTACTTTGAAACCTATGTTCCTGTTAGCTGTTTGTGGGTGTGGACCCTACCACCTTACCAGTACGCTCCGGAAGCACTGGAAAACACTGAAAAAAAAAAAAAACACAAACAGCAATTTGCAGAACAAATTGCTGTGTGGTTTTTGTGTTGTATTTGGGGCAGCAATTTGGCCGAATATACATACATATATATATATATATATATATATATATATATATATATACGCCGGATGCCCTTCCTGATCCAACCCTCCCCAATTTTATCCGGGCTTGGGGCCGGCACTTAGAGCGCACTGTTGCACGCAACCCCAGGGCCACAGCAATGAGAGCGCAGTGGCCTAACCACTAGTCTTCCAGGGACCCCAAGGTCCACATAAAAGTAAAAAAAACAAAATTGCACTTGTGCTTGTTTCATCCAGTCCCGATGTACACACCTAGTCTTAATGTGAAGCTTTCTAAAAAAATTAAAATAAAAAAGTGCACCTACTATTTATATCAGTAGTTGTATTCATTTAGAACTCATTATCTGTTCAATCTGAATAATGTATTCATATCTGGTTACATCCCTAGTTAGGTCTTACTCCCTGGTCCAGGACAAATCAATATTTTAATGCTCATTCTTTCTCACACATACAATTTTCTCTTGATCTATAATGATCATGTGAAATTAGTCTGTCTACCTAAAGCAAAACAGCCATCAACCTGCATGTTTATACACCCAGGGAACAGTATGTGGCAATTGTCCAAATCATTTTGTTTAAATGTCTCTGCAGAAGTCTATTTAACTCCCATAAAACAAAGTTACTCCTAATGTACTCTGAAGAGTCTGCCTCTTTGTGAGCACAGCTCTGGAAGTCTGTGAGGTTAACAGGACAGGCGTTTTAGCACATCGCAGGCAGGCCTCTGAATAATGGCCATTAAAACACACTCTGGGCTGCCACTGAAGGGAAATCAATGCATATCCCCTATCAGTGCCACAGTGTCACATTATAGTAGCTGGAATTGACATTGTTAATGAATAAGTGTTTCCCCTCCGCAGCGTGGTACTCTATTGAATCTGACAGTTGACACAGATGCAGGATCGCAGCTGTGGATTTGGGGAAAGAGGGAGGGGGTGTGGGTTAGCCTAGCAATTCCTCTCTTATCCTGATCTGAGATCAGCTCCACTCCTTTCTAATTCACTTCTTAACTCTTAGGAGAAGCTGACAAAAACTGACCTGAGGTCAGATCACAGCACATTGCACTGAGAACAGGGAAACTGCGATGGACGTTTTCACACTTTGGCCCCTGTCTAATCAAAAGAATGAAGAAGAGATCAAATTGACAGTCTCCTAGCACTATAGCACTGTCAGCACCTCTTAATAAACACCTGTCTATCAGCGAGAGAGAGAGTGGGAATGAAATCTCACAGTTGAGTGGGAGTGCTTGACAGTGGCGAGCTCTTTAGAGAGTCACCAATCAGCTGAAGTGCTTTTATAGGAGATTATAACAGCAGTAGTGTGACAACACTTTGTGAGGCAGTCAAACCAACTTAAATACATTTTAAAATTATATGTAACAAATGAAAAATAAATGACATTTATACAAATATGAGGGTCTCCACTATCATACGACAGCTACCAGCCAGGGAGGGTGAAGGGTATCACGTGCTTCCTTTGAGATGCATGAAACCGGCCAATTGCATCTTTTCAAACTGCTGCTCATGCTGCATCACAGAGCAATGTAACACACTGGGAGGAAAGCGCTGTCTGCCCTCTTCCACATACATGAGTTCACAATTGGTTACTGTCACTGTGATTGACAGAAGAGAGAGAAATTTACAGACTTCCTGTCGGTGGGGGACACAGGTCATAGCATAAATCAAAGTGACCAGACACCAGATTTGTTGTTTTGATGCTTAAAACCCGCAAACAAAATTCTTAAAAGTCTCCATCAAGGCCAACCTGATTTCTACATTAGTAGCATAGCAATTGACATTAATATCAAAGAACTCAGCTATAAGCAACAACTCAGCATTCCAACATAACGCTTAACTGCTCACATGAAGGAACGGTAATAACCTTATTAAAGTCAAACCTCATGCACACAGTTTATAAGCAAAACATGCAGATGCTTTTCTTTCCTTTTACATTACATTTTACATTTTACATTCTTTCCATTACAACCACAACAGCCAGGTTTTTTGTTTTTATTCTTAAAGTAGAGGGAATAAAATGAACCTTTTTTTGTTAAAACCTCATTTTTTCATCATTTTTTACTGATTTCCAGAACTCAGCCACAGTAGTTTTCCCTTTACCAGGCTGGACATCAGAAGAAAGCCCTTTGCCATGCTATACAGAAATTGCATTTATGTCCAAACACACACACACATATATATACATGTGTATACAGTATATATATAAATATATATATATATATATACTGTATTCATATACTGTGTATGTATACTATACATATACTGTATACAGTCTATATATAGATAGATAGATAGATAGATAGATAGATAGATAGATAGATAGATAGAGATATATTGTGCTACTTTACTGAGTAACATCAATCCTCTGACCAGACAGTGGAGTGAAGGTTAAGTGTTGTACAAATAGCCTAGTAATGTATTTTTTATGTTTATTTTAAATTGAAAGTTTAAACTGATATTCAGGTGGACTTTTTTATTGTCCGAAACTTGAATTCACCTATGAATGATTTTGTTTTAGTCAGGATGAGGTTTACAATTTGAAAATGAAATGGTGATCCGCTGCTAGGCCTGTTCTTCGTTCTTTTACTTCCACTGTAGTTACTGAATAATATGCTTTAAACTGAATAATTTAAGGTGTTAATCAAAACTTTTTAGACAGCACTAAAAAGGTAAAACAGCTGCCTAAACTAATTTACAGTGTATGTTTATTTATGTCCCTACTCCATCCTGTTAATGAAAAAAAAGGAAATATTGCAGACTCCTGAAGGGCACAGAATGTTCCCAGGACTCGAACAAAAACTATGTGACAGGTCGTGTTCTGTACCGGGTACACTGAATAGCCGGTGTGATATATGGAGTGTCTTTAGTGCCTGCTGCCCAGGGCAGATAACTACACATGCCAACTATGCAGAAATCTCTGCAATTCAACAACTAAACTACTGAGGTAGAACAAAGTCATGAGAAATGCAAGAGAACAGATTTTTTCTCTCTGTCTTTAAATAAATGTAGTATAAATAAAGAAGCTCATTTCGCAGCAATCACTGGTCACAGGCAGGAAGAAAATCTCTCAAGCCATATGAGGTAGACAGACAGGCCATATGAAGTATTGTTAACGGGGAAAACGACTCCGTCTGCTTCTTAAAGAGATACTCCGTCATTTTTAGCTTAATCTATCCACCATATCTGTAGTATTTGGACAATGTTTCCCTGTACTAAGAAAAGAACAACAAAAAAAAACATTTACTCAAAACTCATTTACAAGGGAAGATTAAGGCCAGATGTTAAATTTGTTCAGTATTCAGTTACAAGTTCACACAACTCTACAACGCTATTTTAAACGTAAATATTCAAATTCAGATCGTTGGAGAAGATTTTTATATATATATATATATATATATACTTTTACTTTTTGGAAAATTTTGTGGAATCTATACTTCCTCAAACCACATTGCTAATGCACTAACATAAATTGTTCCATCTGCAAAAATTATTCAGATTATTCAAAGTAGCTCCAAATTGTACACATACAGATCCAGAACTAAAAACCACAATGCATATGATGATCTGATTCAAGTATTATTGATTCAAGGGAGAAAAAAAAACACTCTAAAACATGATGTTCCTGACATGAGGGAGGAAGAGTTTGGTGGACGCATTTTAGAGAGGTGTAAATAAATATGGAAAAATAAATCAAGGGAATGGTAAATTAAGTTATATAGTATAAATTATAAAGAATAATGAATGAAGAAAAGCTGAAATGCAACGAGGAGTTTGTTGACGGTGACAGTGTGTGTAGCTAGGCAGAAAGGTTCTCTTCGGTTACATGACGTGTTAGTATGTCCCAGTACTTGCATACTCTTTTGCTACACACTCAAAAGTATGTACTTTTTCTCCACAAAATGAGTACATACTTTTAGTGCATAGTATAAGTAGAAAAATTGATGCACAGCATATCATTATCCTTCAGTAAGGCTTTGTATTTTAGCATGCAAGATTATTTTGAGTGAAGTAATCAACTGAGTTAACTGATATCATTTCATCTTTAATATTTAAGCCATGGTATATATACAGTCATGTGAAAAAATTAGAACACCCCATTGAATATTCAGTTCTTTATTAAGAAATGTCAACATGTCAATTTCTGATCTTGTTTTAAT
>CM075007.1:22776431-22811598 GCA_037576675.1 Pangasius sanitwongsei | reverse complement strand
ATTTTTTTTTTATTTTTGCTTTTTACCTTACCACAACACACCCATAAAAACCCCTTTAAATAATAAGGAATAGATCTGCATTTGACTTTCCCTTTTTTTTTTTTTTTTTTTTTTTTTTTTTTTTTTTAAATCTTGCTTGTACAGTTATTAATTTGGTTTGTATCTAAAGGAATTTAGTTAGTTCTACTTCCCAAAATATAAACAAACTAGTAGTGTAATTCAAACCAACATGACTCTGACCAGGAAGTTACTAAGTGTGAATGAATGAATGTTGTACGTTCATGTTAATCAGTGTGGTTTTGGTTTGTCTCACAAGCTTCATATATGACTGCTTGCTTGCCCTGCATGAAAGTAAGATCCTCCCTCTTGTGCTACTTTTTAGTTTTGTGCCACGAGATCCTAGTCCCGTTGCATGCCTCTAGTCTCAACCAGATTGCCTTGTGAACCTTTCTGGCAAGCTTTCTAAAAAAAACTCTGTATGTGAATTTGTATTTCTATCTGTTTCAAACACATTATCTGTTCATTTATATTCGGTTACATCCAAAATATGGAACATATGGGAGGCTTGTTAAATATCAAAATATCAGTCTGTAATGGGATCTGTAGCACTGCAAAGGCCCTGGAATTACCCCTAGGTGTGAATGAGTGTGTGAATGGTGTCCTGTGATAGACTGGTATCCCATCCCAGGTGAATTCTTGCCCCACGCCTAGTGTTTCCCAGGGTAGACTTTGGATTCACCACAAACCTGGCCAGGAATGAAGCAATGTAAATTGTGGCTTTCCATTTAAATGTTTTGCTGCTGACCTCTGTATGCTCTGATGTTACTACAGATGATTACTATTCAGCTTGTTAACATTTTTTATATATACACTATATGAAGACCTTAAGAGGTTGGGCTAAATGTAAAATGTCTAAATTTGAGTTTTTGGTAGAAGTACATGTCCTTGCTATCTGTCGTGTTTGGACTTGAAAGATTTCTTCCAGTACCCAGTACCAAATGCCATCTGTTTTGGTCCTTCCCAATTCATTAGAAACTGATTATACCTCAGCTCTGTTTAATTCTCAAATGAGAAGGCGTGGATTAATTTTCTATTACTGCACAGCTTTGAGAGTAGTTCTGGCTGTAACATAAATGCCCGGTTTATATTAATGCGCTTATACTAATACGTTATCATTCATGTAGCAACAGCTTGCAGGACTTGGTGGAGGCTCCACCTAATCTAAGGCTAATAAAAATGGATTTAAAAAGTCTAATGATTGATATTATAAAGCTTCCTGGCAGGAGACGTTTTGTCAGGAGATGTTTTTATAACATTTATGGAACGAGGCTCAGGTGTCAGTGCTTTGTAACAACAGTACGTTTTCCACCACAGGAAAGTCTTCAGAATGGAGGAGTTGGCGCTTTCCAGTTTCTCAGTAACATGACACTTTGGGCCCTTGAATCAGAAGGATTATTTTCCTCTAATAACGTGGCCCATCATACGGTATTCCTCACATAAATAAATAATAAGTGTAGTCAATTTTTTCAGACTAATATTAAAAATAGCCGATTTGCCAGGAAATTTCAGCTCCCGGTCAGTCTAGCTTGGTTTCTGTAGATGTTGTTGAACCAGTTGTGAGTAACCATCTGAGATTAAACCACATGATGGATTCAGACCAGTTTTCATAACCTAACTACACAGAACTTCACTGATAGACGAGGATTTGATTAAATCACAAGGCATACAGTGTGAATAGAGAATTATTTTTTCCATCACACCTCACAACTCTTGAGTAATGAACCTCATTATAGTGACCCAGGTAAATACTTAACTGTGTCAGTGGTTTACTGATTTATAGCCTTCCTGACCTGATTGCACTGTAACCAATCCAGATGTGCATGCAAGCATACGGTTGTCTTATGACTTTCTGGCTTGTAAGCGTAAATATCCCCTGATTAGTGTTAGAAAAAATGGAAGTGATCATGAACACGGAAAAATAAACCGGTGAATACACACAGTCATATGCTTTTGTTCTTCCTGCCACCTTCCCCTTTTAAGACTGAGCTCAGCAATATGCAAGGAAATCTACTCGCTGTTTCTGTTTCTACACACTCACGCACTCTGAGAGCACTTCGTGTCATTGACTGCAAGTTGACCTAGTGCACCGAGAGGGTCTAAGTGATGAGACTGAACAAACAAGGAAAGACAACAGTGACAGGAAAAAAGCAGAAGGGGAAACCGAGATAATGATAGTGTCATTGCTATTCAGCCATCCCTTTTCTCTTTCAGTTTCACAGATACATCGTCTAACATAAGCACTGAGATTAAGAAAAAAAGACACATCAGACCATAACGCACATGCTTTTCATCCATTTTGTTCCCCCCAATCTTTCTGTATTGCTTTAAAGCATCTAATCATTTGGTTTTTTTGATGGTCCAAATGTGTTCTGTTATAGTCAGTACTTCTGAACTTTGTATCTATTTTATTTGCTTCAATCTTAAGGCACTTTCACAACTGTGAGTCTTTTTTGCTGAGCCTGAGTCAGAGCGAAACCAAAAGTAAAAAACTCTCGTTTGCTGTTTGCTTTGGTTTGGTTTGGTTTCACACTGCACAAACAGCACAAACAAATTTTGCCTAAGTATTGTGTGAGACTGAATGTGTACTCATTAAACACTTTCATTCATTTGTCAGAAGTGCAGCAACAGAAAAAGGTAAACAAATCTTTGCCAAATGCATGCAGAAATCACAAAAATCACCTGAACACAGAGCCAGCAGTAAATAAATGATTAGTTATTTGTCCAACCATCAAGAGCACTTCTATATCTACATAAATCTAAAAAAAATAAAAATAAAAAATGCTGAACGCAGCCCATAATACACAGGATTTTTTCCCGTCTTGCAGTTGCTGTGTTCTTACCTGCTCAGGGAAACTGCATCAGGGTTCAGTTCATACTCTCTAAATGCTGTAATCCTTTTGGGAAACCTTTTCTTGTTGGTAAATTGCAGAAGTTGTTGTGATATAAATTAGACTGCAAGCAGACAAGCCAAATTAACTGACAAACCACTGATCCAAAGTCTCGCTTGAAGGTAATTTTAAGATAAACCCATGTAGTAATTGCTGAAGTAGTAATTTCTTTGTGGTGTACAGTTTTCTGAAGTCCCTTCAAGTGAAAAAGGATCACATGTGTTTTGTCTTCAACATGGAGAGGATGTTTCAAAAGGATGGAAACTTCTCTAAGGGTCACTAAGTTATAGGAACTGCTTTTCACCAAATTTATTATGCAGAGCAGCTCCTTCTGTATCATGCTGTCTTCCAGCTATGTGCTATGACTGATCCTCTGGAATAACAGTAGGCCTGCGTCAACTCAGCATGCTTAGGATGTGCTATAGTGTTTCATAAGTTCAGCAATTTATGCTCGAGCTAAACCATTGAGAGCTTTAAATGTCTTGACTTTGTTGTCATAAGTGTTTGGGATGGGTTATACTGCTTCATGAGATCAGAAAGATGCACTGACCCTAAATCATTCACATCATGATTTAAATGTCATAGGCAGGACTTTGTATTTATTGTGGACCCTAGTAGTGATGAGTTTTTGTGACTGAAGGAATGGAGATGCTTTGAAGCTGGCCTCGGCTGGACGCTTTATTCAGAGGCAATGCCGTATTATAGGGGTGTAACAATACACGACAGACACGATTCGTTTCGTTTTGATTAACAGTACTGCGTTCACGATTCAATTTAATTCTATTCTCAGAAAATTTGAACAAAATCTGACTGAAAAAAATAATTGAAAAGACTCCTTTTTATTTCTGTATAATAAACAATGCAAAACAGTGTGCATTTTTGTCTGTATAACACTAAATAAATCAAAATGTACTATAGGTTCACCATATCTTAAAAATAAACAAATAAATTTATAAATTCTCCCATAATTTTGATTAAATAAACAAAGTGTCTGACCTGGGAACTTTGAAAATGATCGACTAAAACATAAAGAACTCCGTAGCAGAAATAAAGCTCCAAAGTCGGCTAAAATGCCCCATTTCTGCAGCCTCTTTCGCGAGCACTATAGATCACAGAGGCAAAGAGATGATGTTGTTTGAAAGCTGCTAAAGAACTCATTTTAAGTACTGTAACCCGGTCGTGTAACTATATAAAGTATAATGCGTGTTGGTCTTTGCAATCCAGAGCTATCAGGCTATCGGTCACTTAACAAGTGTACGTGGTTTCACAGGCTCTCCACGAAAGAACATGATCACATGACCAGAGAGCCTTCTATATATTTTAACTCTATGGATTATGCAGATTGTTACAATCTGGTGTCTGGTGTTTGAACAGTGCGATTACAATGCATGCATAATTAATAGTTGATATCACACATTTCTATGATGCACATCATCACATTTTTGCATCACGATGCATCATGTCACGATATATTGTTACACCCCTACTATATTATACTGATATGTGATTAGGGCTGTTTTCTGAGTCATTTTGTGCTGTTGCATGGACTTTGCTCTTGTTTGACTATGGCACAGCTCCACTGTGTGGGGAGTTTTCTATGTTAAACGTTAACCCAGCTGTCTACATTACTGTCCAACATGGTTCACTCATAAGCCAAATGCTTATCTTAGCTTAAGATAAGTGTCAACAAATTTCTCAAGACACAAGAAATCATCAATATAGTTATTGTGCAATAGGAAGCATGACATAACTAAGCAGATTGCCTCACCGTAGCTGATGTCTTTCAGTTAATTTTGTGTGTGGTTGTTTTGCATGGTGCTGTATAGGGACTGGGAACGAAAGCCCAATCTGTACTGACTAACGAATCGCTAGCCCTTACTGAATCCAGTGGTTTATTCCAGCAGTGCATTTAAGCGCTGAAAACCTGCCCTGGGCATCTGTTAGATTGCATTGACTATAGCAGCTGTTTGCAACCAGCACACTAGCACTGTTTCTTTTTTTAGCAGACAAAGTCTGTTTCTACAAACTCTGCATTCATGTAAGTGCTTGGAGCTGCACAGAGAGGAAATGAATGTTGTGCAAAAAGATATATTTTAGCACACCACAAGCTATGGCCTACACTATGGACCATGTTATATCCATAACTTTCTCATGTTTCAGGACTGTATCTTGGACTCTAGCTATTATAATAAAACCTCATGCAAAATTCAAAATCTATAAAACCTCTAGCATTCTCAGGTAGTTTATAGAACTTACTTACTTACTTACTTGCTTACTATTTGATTTACTTGCTTTTTTAAATTTTATTTATTTTATTCATCTATTTGCTTTTTATCTTTGTTTTTTTTTTTTTGAGAGCTGAATATAACAGACAAGGCCAGAATAAATTTTGAGTTAGATTATATAACTAGATCATGTGTATTAAGTCTTTCTTATGCTAAGACAGAGCAGCTTCTAAACAATATTCTGATCGTCACTCATGCTAATGCTAATTGGGAGCTTCTGATCTTTGTGCCAGACCTGGCCTTGATCCATGAGCACCTTACTCAAGACTCCTTTTGTTCATTTGGAATGTTTGAGTATTCAACAAAAAAAAACAAAAAAAAAAAAGAGTATATGAGTATAGGGTTGAGGTTTATTTCACAAATAAAATGACCACAACAGGACAGATGAAGAAAAAGACCAGATGATATTTTTCCAATCTTCAACAGTCCAGTTTTGGTGAGACTTCCAATTCCTGTTCTAGGCTTACTGGAGTGGAACTCGATGTGGTCTTCTGCTATTGTTGCCCATCCGCCTCAAAGTTTGACATGTTGTCCATTCTGACATGCTTTTCTGCTCATCACAGTTGTAAAGAGTGGTTATTTAAGTTACTGTAGACTTCTTGTTAGCTCAAACCAATTTCCTCTGACCTCTCACTCATTGACTAGGTGTTTCTGCCCACAGAACTGCTGCTCATTGGATGTTTTTTTTTTTGTTTTGTTTTTTTTTTTGTTTTTTTTGCACCATTCTGCGTAACCTCTAGAGATAGTACTTGTTTCCTTCTCTGACTAATCCCCTCTTTACCCAGTCACTGACTTTTGGTGGACAGTCACGATTTTGCCATATTCTTTCGATTAATTTTGTGGCATGCCGCAGGATTTGGGATAATTCAGTTTGGAAATATCTCAGTTCAGACATTTGTTTGTGTTCAGCATTTTTTTTTCTCTGCCTTTCTCAGAGTTCTCTATCCGCTCAGAGTGAGTGTGTTTTACGAGCTGACCGTCTCGTGATGCTTCTGCAGTTCAAGGTGTTCCATTGTTAGTGGAGGGTTGGAAGTTTGTGGGGTTCAGCACTTCCTGCTCTGGTTTTTCTGCAGAGGAAGGAGAAAGACGCACAGAGTCAGCAGCTCTCTCTCTCTCTCTCTATACCATCATATTGGTGCATCCTGCCAACGGCGTAAAACGATTGGCAGTCTATGGATGTAAATGAAAATGCTGAGATGTGACGTTTTTAATGTTTTTTTTTTTATAGTATTGTGCCTATATTTCATAGCTCCTACCCATTTTTCTCTTACCCTTTTAAAGCAGGTAGATATATCACTCTTCCAGTATGTGCTGTTATAGGAGGGGTGGTGTGATACGGTCTCACGTGATGCAGAGTGCCGTTACCACCCTGAAGTGTAACATTTTCATATAACTGCCTGATCTGAAGTGTTTTATTCTGCTTACACCACAGCGATTTGCCAACGATTATGATGTATAATGTATTAATAAGCATTACCTCACACTTTTTAGCTATTTATAATTAGATATAATGTTGTGGAACACCTGAGAGACAGGTTAGTTCATAATATCAGTTAAGGTATAGTAACGATAAACAGTATTCAAAAATAACGCACACCTTCTGTCCAATCAGAAGCTTTGAGAATTGAGAATTTGGCCATGCTGTGGTGTAAAAATTGGTGTCGTCTTCATGTCATCCAGTCATTTCATATTTCACATTTCACACCAAGCTTGAATGCTAATCTGTTGTAATATTGCATTAGCTCCTTAAAGTTAAACTTGGCCCCAAAGTGATAACATGGCTGACAATTGCAATCAGATTCGAAGCCATTAAAAGATCACTGGTATTTTTTTTTTTTTTATATATTATACACCGTGTTAAGTCAGCCTTGTGTTCCTGGTGATGCTGCGATTTATTGGTTTATTTAAAGCAGTAATGTGCACAGGTGGTGTGTGTCTGCTGGAGAAGGTAGCTTGAGAGAAAGAGGAAGCCATATTTAGCCGTGCTCTTCCCCTGCCTCATTACTCTAGGTCCAGAGATGATAACAGCGGTGTCACTGGGGACCGTAACGGAATAATCCTGAAGTAGTGTGTATGTATGTGTGTGGGGGCGCATTTGTGCTGCTTTACACACTATGGTAATGTACAGATCCTGTTCCATGTTGTGTCTGTGAGCAAAAATGGAGCCGTGGTATTGAGTTGCAGCAGAGGGAACTGAGGAAGGAGAGCATTTCTGTCTCAGGTGATGTCTCTGATTGGATCAGTGATCTGTCAGCCACTGTGCAGGAGGCAGAGAGATCTTATGATCATACAGGAATGCCGGAAGACAGGCCTTTGCAGGGATTTATTACATTTTTTAAATTTTTATCACATGAGCAAGGAAAAAAGCTTTTGTGATAGCAACTTTTTGCAGCAATTTTGCAAAAATTAAATGTGTCTTTTTGTACGGAGTGTGGAGTTTGTAGTATGGAATTTGTAGCTCAGTCGATATGGACAAACAGAATGGTGTAAGTTTATAATCCAGGAATGTTTTTTTTTTTTCCCCTTAAATGCATCTGCCAAATTCATAAATGTAGGCCTAAATGGATGCCAGTTGGCTGCTTATTTCAACTGGCTGCGTATTTTTTTGCTTTAAGTAAACACATATGTAATAGACTTGAATGAAATAGACTTCTACTAGAGTGCTGTTACATTCTTCATTCTGATTGGTCAGAAGGTGTTGATTAATTTTCTGTAACAGCAGCTCTGACAGTAGTTTCACCTCAAGGCAAATCACAGGTTTGTATTAATACGCTTGTTCTAACACGTTATCACTTCTATAGTGACAACATACATGGGGAGTTGCATAGCAGGCACGCTACATAAACATTTACAAACTTATCTAATTGTTGATATGGTGAAGTTTTCTGTAAGGAGATGTTTGTTTAACATGTTGGAAGGAGTCTCCAGTGTCAGCGCTTCATAACACTTGGAGGTAAAGCTGAAAGTCATTAAGTTTAATGCCATGAGAAAGTCAAAGGATAGAAGGCTTTGCAGTTTCTCAGGAGCATGACAAGCTGCGTTTGTTTGGCTTCGAGCGAGGAAAAAAAGAGAGGCTGGTGAGGGAACGATTGTTATCTTATAGCTGTTACAATGTAAGTGGAACTTACTTCTTACCTGGACGTTCTACAACATTAAGCTTAACTCCATTTAAACAGAAAAAAAAGTACTATATACAGTTCTGTAATAAATAAGTGATTGTAATCACAGGCAAATTGCTGTGGTGTAAGAGGAATAAAACACTTCGAGAACAACTTCGGGGTGGTGGTGGTAACTCCACTTAGCATCGGACTGCATCACCACTGTGTTGCTGATTGTTTTCTCATAACAGCACGTCCCCAGGTGTATTATTCCTTACAGGTAAACGACTCATTGACGGTTGCACTGTCAGAATAAGTGTCAGGGTTTAAATTCAGCTTGAATTCTCATTGTGTTACCTATGATTAATCATAATTTTATTGCGATGTGAGTTTCTGCAATGAGCAACATCACGAAAGACTGCAATTACAGAACAGCTTAAAAGTTGGGAATAATAACACCACTGAAATTGCTTTGTTTTGTTTTTTTTCCCTAAAAGTTGATTGGGCACCAATCTGTAGTTCAGCACTTCAGTTTTAGACAAAATGACAATCTTAGTCTGAAATTTTCTATGAAATGTGTAGCAGCAGCGGCTTTAAAAAACAAATTGCAGTTTTAACGTAAGAGAAGTTTAAATATGTAAAAACACATGTAGGCTATTTTGATTGTGTAACGCGGCTGAATCACAAATGGTATGCACTCCATGTAGGGCACTGTGTAGGGTGTTTAAGCAGTTCTGCCTTCAACACCACAGTGTACAACGTACACATTAACAAACACCTAATACACACCAGGCTGACTTTTCCCGCTTGTCCTTTAGTCACATCTGAGCTCTGCATCCATCCGTGCCTTTTAGCCGGGCTATTTCTGCCATGACAAGCACACTGAAATCAGCAGAGAGAAGAGAAATGGAATCGACACTGAGGGAGAGAGTGAGAGTGGGAGTGTGATACAGAAATAGAGAGAGAGAGTTGTACTAGAGCCTGTGACCTGCCCAGAGTTCAATAATTGATGGCTCAGTGGATGGTGGACACCGAGGATGACCTTGAAATGCTTCCAGGCCGAGCTGTGGCAGCGTGGTGCTGGTGAGCTGGACCTGATTTCTGCCTTTCACATTTCTTAAGGGAGATCTGCATGAATCTTTTCACAGAAGTGAAAATAGGTAGGAATAGGAAATGCCGAATAAATTTGTAGTAGTGACTTCCACACACTTGAACAAGTTGCTACGCTCATTTTCAAGTCGGTAAATTTGTTTTATTTATTTATTTATTTTTTACTCAGTCCTTTGGCTAGCTGACTCTATGATTTATTTATTTATTTTACTATTTTTTTTCCCTCTCAATTAAAGTTCTCCTTTTATTGAATTTTTTTTTTTTTTATTTGTTTTCTTGTAATATTTTGTATTTTATTTCTATAAAACACTTTGTGTTGCATTTTATGTGTTCTATATGGTGCACTCTTCTTCTTCTTCTTCTTCTTCTTATTATTATTATTAATATTAAGCAACTACAGATATTTTAATGTGGATAATTGATCATGATTGATGATAATGTAATGCTCCACCAGCAAGAGTTGCTCAATCAATATAAGGAAATACTCAAAGAAAAAAACCTCCTGGATGCACAAATCCTGAAGCCTTTCCTGAACTCTTAATAATAATAATAATAATAATAATAAGATTTTTAGCTTTTCCTGCATGTCCCTGTGTACCACAGACTCCACCCTGATCCTGATCCTGACCCACACCAGTGCTAGTAATGAGGCTGAATTGAATTTCAAGTGAGCTGTTATGGATTGCGCTTTTCCATGAAGCCAGTCCTGTGGGGGATATTTGGTGCCAGTTCAATAGGGCTTTTACCGATTGCTCTGTGCTAATTGAAAAAAGCACTCACTCCCAAAATGAGATCTGTTCAGCGCATTCAGTTATTCTGACTTGAACTTATTTGTCTGTGTAAGCAGTTTGACGTTCTTAAACTTAAGCCTCAAATAGAGCAGTGCCGATTTTCTCTGTCTTGGAGTTGGAGTTAGTGGGTGGAGACATCCTGTGTGATTTTTCTATTTTGGGATATCTGTGGCAATTGGGCGAAAGAATTCTGTATATATGGTGCATAAGCCTGATTAAAGCAGAGGAGAATGTGATGTTCTGCTTACTGTTAACTGTTAATGCCCAGTCCGGTCCGTTACCTGTCTCGGGTTGCTTTTTAACCTGTTAATAAACTACACAAAGGGAGGTTTTAAAGTATTATTATTAGGCGAGAGACAGAATTTCATTGTCCTGAATTTTGCTTTTCTGTGCTGTAGTAGCATACAGAGAGCAAAGTTTGTGAGTGGGAGCCTAACTGCCTCAAAGCGTACTTACTTAACAGTCCAAAAAGTTAAGCTAATCAGAAGGAAGTGCTATGGCACATGTATCAAACGCAAGGTCCACGTGAACCGGGCGTGAAAAAAAAAAAAAAACCAGCCCGTGGTACACTACAGCTCAACATTTTCATGAATTCCCAGCAGATCTGTCACACAGCCATCCGAAGGGTAGTTACCGTAAACCACTGTATATACGTGCACTCCGGTTTCCACCATGGCTGGTTTAATCGCCGTCTGAAATGCAGGTTAAAATTAACCCCTGTGTGCTGTGCTTGATGTGAGTCACACTCGCATCTAAAAATGATTCAGAAGCACGTCGTATGTTGTGCTGGCAGTGGCGTAACCAGAAACTAATTTCAGAGGTATGAGGCAAATTACAAAGTAAAGTCACGATTGTTTTGTATAAATAAATTGGTAAGTGTGGCGCACTTGCGCATTTAAGGTAGATGTCAGACAGCAGTAGGAGTGGTGATGACACAGTTTTTTTTATTTAAACATTTATGGCAAAATCTACCATCAAACCATTGTTTGTGTCAATCATGAAGCCTGTATCGGGATATGTCTCGTATCAAGGCTTTCGTGTATCCTCTCATGCCGAATCATTATGTCTTGGTGGCACAGTGGTGCAGCGGGGCTTGCTTTTGACGCAGGGTTTGAGGTTTGATCCTATACTCAGGTTTCACATGATGTCAGGGTTTCCTGTAGGAACTTCAGTTTCCTCCCAGCTCCCGAAAGCATGCCGGTAGATTCACTGACCCCTTCCGTTGTCCCTCAATGAGTGTTAATGAGTGTGTGGAAGTCTGTCTTGCAGAACTAGTGATTACCTTATTCTCTGGTCGTGAGCTATGCATTAAGGTCTCACTCTGCATTTGTGCACAATTGTTAAAGATCAAGTCTTTAGGTTTTAACTATTATGAGTTAAAAACTGGACCTGGACAGCAGATTAGACATTTGAGTATGTTCCTGTCAAAGTCTTCAGAAATCGCTGAGTGAGTAAATGTGACGCTGGTCAATAATGAGTTTTTCGACTATGAGTTGTGCTAAGGTAGCTCTGTTAGTACGTGTGTGTGTGCGTGTGTTTGAAGCGGCATTTTTTTTTTTTTTTTTGGTGGTCCCAATAATTACCCATCCATTCTAAAATGGTTCAAACTTTTAAAAATCCCCTAAGTGTAGTATTTAGGTCAGGGGTGTACTTAGGCCAGTGGAATATACACACAGCAATACAATGGTGGAAATGTCACCACATGTGGTTTACAGATCTCCTTTATACATCCGCTCCTTGTTTTAAATAGTCTTGTTAACGCCTGTCTGACTCACGCTGTTACTCTTTACAGGCACTTTTTGTAGACTTGGAATTAGCTTCTCTACTGACTAGCAAACATTTTTAATTAGACAAACTTCCTCACTCTTTCTCACTAACTTGTATACCCATGTGAAATCCCACTGCGATGGAATGCCATTACTCTAATGGACTTCTTTTGTATCTAGGCTTAGCGCTATGTTATGTCTCTTATCCCCGCAGTAGCATGTATATGGATTAATTCAACCCAGTCTCACAGAAATTCCAGTCTCACAGTTCATCTGCAGCTTATTTGCAGCACCTTCTATATGATGAATATCAGCGTTCTGTCACAAGTACACAATATACACTCCTGGGCAAAAGAAAAAAAAAAGGGCCAAGCCAAAATGGCAAGCTTTTAATGGTCTTAACAACAATTCATTAGTCAGGAATGGTCAGGTCCTTTTTTTTTTTTTGCCCGGGAGTGTATATCTACTTTTATCTGAATGCCACATTTTGCACCAATGTAATTTAACCACACCCGCCTCTACCACTACACTATTTGAGTATTGCCTGTGTTTTTTTTTTTTGTTTGTTTGTTTTGTTTTTAAACATAATTTGCATCATTTAGCAATCCTTTAGTAATGTTTGCATAAGCCAAACCAAACTGAAATATTCACTGGACACAAATTTCCAGAATGCAGTGCAGCTATATGAGTTACAGCAGAGACTCTGGTCATGACAGCAGTATTAGCATGACTGTTGAAGCTTTGGAAGATGATCTGTTTGAACAGAGTGTACAGGTGATGTGCCGAGAGAGCTGGACAGACTAAAACACTGCTGCATCGCTCTCTTTAAGTAAAGATGAAGCAAAGAATGGTGCCACTAACTGCAGGTAGTCAAATGGCATTTTTCCTTTAAGCGAGAAAAAAAAATTCCTTTTAAATTTTCCTTTAAATGGTGTGCTTACCCTTCTATAGCCATTAGCTCATCATTGTGTTGTCAGCATGTGAATGCAGAGATCGTTATCAGCAGGGATTTGTCATCAGTCAGGTATGCATGCCTGCTACGTCATTACTTTTGTTCACCTGTGTTTGGTCAGTGATTATGGGGTCACGTTATGTCCTGATGAGTGAAGTGCAATAAACAGGAAGCTATGGCATGTGTCCCAGTGCTGTGACGAGTCGACTTCCAGAGGAAAGTGGCCCTCGAGAAGTAGTTCTTTGTTCTCCGCTTCATTAGGCTTAGCCACAAATAACCAACAATGAGACCGGCGTCGATCAAGCTGCTTTTTGTGTTTGAGTATGGAAAGTACAAACCTGGGCGGGCTGCCACATCATGTACACAATACCTTCAGAAAGGTCCCTCGGCAGTGACCAGAGAAAGAGTCGTCACTATCGACATACGGAGAAGCCGTCCACGGTTTATTTAGAGATCGCCTTGAAGGCTAGAATGAAAGGAATGAGAAGCATTTGTCTGTTTTTCCCCTTCACCGACATATCAGAAACAAGTTAACTCTTGTACTTGCCCACTTTGTGGTAATATTTTGTGATACGAATTTTTTTTAAACAACTTCAATAGATATTGATATTGACTGCAATAATTAGGGTTGCTGTTCTCTTCAGTCCTGAAATGTGCAATGTGATGCCAATATATTTATATACACTGAAATTACATTTTATATACACTGAAATTATATTTTATATACACTGAAAAGGTGAAAAAAAAAGAAATCTGTAAAAATGTAACATTTTATAGGTTTACAAAATTTAACATCAAATCAGCTGATTCAAGTCTGTTTGAAACTATTTTTTTACATTATTTTTTAATATTATTTATTAAAATATATCACAAAATCTCAGAAAAGCATATTGTAGCATAATTTTATCACAATATTGATATTACACTCCTGGGCAAAAAAAGGGGCAAATATTAAGCCTTTAATGGTCTTAACAACAAATCCTTGGTCCTACTTTTGCTGTAGTGAACTGTTTGAAGAAAAGCTAGAAAAAGGGAAATTCACTCCTATAGTCCTCTTGTACGCAAAGATAAAATCATGATAATGATTAAAATGTTTGTAAAATTAACACGTGTCTGGGTATACAAAACTTTCCAAAAATATCCTCTGGGATGATTTTTTTTTTGGCTTAATTCTTGCTAATTTCCTGACCAATGATTTGTTGTTAAGGCCATTAAAAGATTAATATTTTGCCATTTTGGGAATTTTTTTTTTTTTTTGCCCAGGAGTGTATACAAACATATTACTCAGCCCTGCATCTTACCATGTGGTGTATTCACTAAAAAAAAAAAAAAAAAAGAGAGAACTGACTGTTGTTAATGGGGCAGATTTCAAGAGGCAAGTATGGGTGCCCAAATGGTCCAAATTGGTATATTTTAATGCAGAAATATAGACTCGGTATAGTGCATATTTGCCAATTCGATTCAATTTTATTTGTATAGCGCTTTTAACAATGGACACTGTCACAAAGCAGCTTTACAGAAATAAATGGATTAAAAAATTATATTGTAAATTATATTGCCAATCTGTAATATTCTGGTGAGAAAGTAAGGGCTAATGTAAAAATGCCAATTTTACACCAAATACACATATCTGTCTGTCTATATATTTATCTATTATACATACATTTTTATATATATATATGTGCGTGTGTGTGCGCGTGTATGTGTGGTGTATGTGTTCTTTTTTATACGGTGCCATTTCAATTTGTCCTTATTGAATTCTAGTCTTATTTGTCTAAATTTATGAATTTCATTATATGAAAATAATTATATGAAATGACAGCGTTTAAAAAAAAGTTTTGTATAATTCATACATGTGGTTGAAATAAATAAAGCGGACAGCATAATCCGTTTATAAAATTGCAGTAATCACCATCAGTTATATAACTGATACGTAGATTTCCAAGCTCAGGAGCTCTTGTAGAATACGAAAGGTTTTCGGAATGAACAGGATCCTCATGAGTACCCCATTTCTTGCGTAAATGCCCTTGAGAATGACTTACGTTCGTATCCAGTTGCCCACTGTGTGTGCCTGGAGCCTCTAATTTTAAAGTATTGGGAAGAAAGAGTGACGTAACATCATGAGCCATCTAACTGCCCTAGATTCGTGAATGACTTCTGAATGGAAGAGTGCTATTTCATTTCGTTATCCGTGTTCAGTATTATCTTGTGCAGTATCTGACTGAGTTAATGTTGTGGCTTCGCTACCGAACACAGTGTGTAAGTGGCTCTGGTTGAAGATATCACTGAAATATGGGTCTATTTTGGCCTTGTGGTTTTTTTCATGGGAGCCGTTACTGATCTGCTTTCATATCTGACTGCTCATATGGCATGTTTGACCCCGTTACTAATGTTTATCCATTTCCTGTTTCCTTCCTTTCCTGGGGATTAGTCTTAAACGACCAATCTCTTGAACGCTTTTTTGAGCTGTATTTTTAGAAAAATCTGCGTTTCGGGGGGGAAAAAAAAAAGGGAGCTCGTTTTCTGGCCGGTCTGTTTGGCTTGAAGGATGAGCATGCTTTAAGTGGATCAGATTAGCGGCGGATGGTTAATAGGATTTTCCAAATGATCTGCATTCTTGATCTGCAAATGATCTTGCCTAGCCTGGGATGCAAGTACCCCCTGTTTGACAAACAGGTTTATTTTTATTGAATTTCTTTTTCTAATTACTTGCTAGAGAGGGAAAATCTGGCACAAGCAGATTTCATATCCATGCTGTTTGTTTTCATGTCCATTTCATGGAAAAATGCAAAACAAACATACTACACTCTCATTGCTATAACTATAGCGCAAGTTGCTTATTCAGTATCCATCCACCTGATGCACTACACACATCACCTGATCTGGTAGTCGGTAGACAGATTTTTACTAGATGGGTTAATTAGCTTACATGGATGATAGATGATCTTTTCAGAATCAGGAACGCACAGGTGTGACGCAACAGAGCAACGTATCAAGAGAGAATAAACATGCTAGCCAGATGCTAGCTAGTAAAATCTTTTACGTACATTTAAGCGTAGGACGATATGATAGTAGCATGTGTTTCGTTTTCTCCTATTTTGTAGTCTTTTACGAACATTAATACCCTACGCCTGATTTACGTTAGATACCACTGCTATTTTAGCTACATTAGCTAGCACCATGAAGAAATACCACCTCATCACGTCTTATATTTTTGAACCATTACTTATAAATGCTGTTAATTTAATTAGGGATTCACTTATCAATAAATTTATTAATTCACTAAATATTTATTCCTGTATTCATGTGTACAATCTGTGTCTGTCAGTCAGCATCACAAATATTCATAGAATAAAATAAGTGAAAATCTAATCCAATACAATCCAGCATCACAGGTCAATACTGACCCCGTGAAGATACTACATCCCTAATTCCCTTTGCTTTTGCCTGCTCACGCCCAGTACAATCTGCTTATAATTAATTGAGGGTTTTTTTTTTTTCTTCTTTTTTTTTAAATTAAATTTGGCACTGCACCATAATACTAAGCTAAGCCATCTTTCCAGCCAAAACATTGTCTTGTTTGAAATGTATTATGGCTCGACCACATCACTGCAGGCTCCAGATTAATGCACCCGCAGCGCTTTGGAAACCTCTGCCAAGAATGCATTAGGCAAACTCTAAAAAGAAGGGTTTTTTTTGTTTTGTTTTGTTGTTTTTTTTTTCGCCTTCCTTATTAGACAGCGGTGCCAGATTTTCACATTTCTCTTACTTGGGTTTTAGTGAAGTGTGTGCCTGTTCCATGCAAGCTCTTGTCTCCTTGTTGTTGGGGGGAAAAAAAAAAAGCAAAGCCTTCCAACAGTGCATGACTCATTTCAGATGACTCTGCTGTTTTTAAAATGAAAATTACAGCCTCGAAGGCAACAACAAGTGCTCTGAAGGATAAAGGAACATCTTTTAGTGCTGATATGCTAATAGTATTACTTTTCACTCCTGCATTCTTACTCGGATACGACTGACTGTTTTCATCGGTGGTGTTTTTTACGCACACAATCAGGCCACAAAAATAGCTGTTATGTTATATATTGCTGAGAATGTTGCAGATCCCGTCCAGACTATTAGGCTTAGGAACGTATGTCAGGATGCAGCTTCTTATGGGTGAGGCGCCATTTTTAAGTCAGCTTAGTTCAGGGGTTTTCATACAAACTGACTGTGCAAGTCATTATGCTGGGTGGTGGTTGTTGTTGTATTCTTGTTGCAACCTGCCCCATAGCGCCACTGATAGCCATGCTTAAAAGATCAACAATGGATCATAAGATCTAGAGAAGCAGTCTTTCAGAGGTAAAGTAAAAGAACGGTATTTCATACACTATGTTGGCATTTTCCACATTTCAGCGGAAATTAAGGAAATACCGGATTCATATGATTATTGGATGGGCGCTGTAAAATCTTCCTACGTACAACACAATTGGTTTTAAATGCTCTTCTTCATTTAAAGGGTCTTGACCCTGTGCCCTTTTTACACTCAGACTCCTGTTGTTGCCTCACACGAGTGGAATCATGATGTGGTCTTCTGTTGTTCTAGCCCATCCACCTCAAGGTCACGTCTTCTGCCTTCTGAGATGCTTTTCAGCTCACCATGGTTGTAAAGAGTGGTTAGACTTACTGTAACGCAAACCAGTCTGGCCATTCTCTTATGAAAAAGGCATTTTTCCTCCAACAGAACTGTCTCTCACTGGATGTTTTTTTTTTTTTTTTTTTGTATGTTTTGTTTTCGCACCATTCTGCCTAAACTCTAGAGACTGTTGTGTGTGAAAATCGCAGAAGATCAGCACTTTCTGAAATACTCAGACCAGCCCGTCTGGCACCAACAACCTTGCCACATTCAAAGTCTCAGAGATCACACTTAATTCTCATTCTGATGTTGGATGCGAAGATCACCTGAAACTCTTGACCTTGATCTTGATCTGGATGATTTTATGCAATGCGCTTCTGATTGGCTGATTGGATTATAGCATGAATGAGCGGGTGTACAAGTGTTAATAATAAAGTAGCTAGTGAGTCTATGCTTACATGTTTAAACATACAATATATTGCTAAATGTAGGTATTCGAATCACACACACAGAATGTGATGATATGTTGAAACGTAACAGGACGCAGCATTATTGGATTGTTCCACCATTTTGGCAGTGTATACGGATCCACATGGTCATTAAGACAAATTTTATCCATATGCTTTTTCTTGACAGTCCTCTGGAGTTTTTCGCCATACGACCCCTTCACCTTTGCTTTTCGCTTTTAAGCGTGACAAGTCCGCAAAACCACAATAAAACAGCAAGCTCTTGCTGTGCCTGTGATGTATTTGTAGTGTGTGAACAAAGAACTAACCCTACCAAAATGGTGGAACAATCCAATAATGCAGCATGACTTGACGTCAGTTCCCAAGCTCTACTGACATTTTATATGTCACGCTGGGGGGAAAAAAGCGTCAACAAAATGACTGAATGTAAATGTAGTGTACATGTAAACAACATAATAGTTACGACCTCTAGTTTTCAGTGTCTGCGTATATGTGAAAATGGCAGCGTATCGATTATGGAAAGCATGCTCACGACATAACTTAAACAGTTGTGCGTGGTACACGTAGACATTTACATTTTAAATTTGTTCATTGGGCTCCATGCATACACACCCATACGTAGACTGTATGATTTCCTACCCAGATTGCATATCATTTGTGGAATCTGCCTCAGGGTGTGTCTGTGTGTGTGTGTGTGTGTGTGTGTGTATGTGTGTGTATGCGTATAATCTGTTGTGTTACAGATTTACTAACCAGTAAAGATATCCTATACATTCAGCCCTCTATAACTCCCACCTCTTGTGTCTCCTTCGTTTATTGTGGTTTCTCCACCCATGGTGTTGTGGGTGGTGTAATTGTAGTTTGAGCCAAAATACAGAGCTGTGCATTTCAGCAGAATTGTGTTGGCGAATATCATATACCGCAGTACTCAGTGTGTTTATGCTATTGAGATAGAAAATGTGACAATTGGCACAATTTACCCTGGTGCAAGGCTGCTATTTACTTTACAGAAGTTTACATTGGGACAGTGGCAGTTTGCCACCTGCTTCCTACTTGAATCTGTATCCTGTATCAGTTAAAAGGTGCCACCCAAGTGAGTAAATATAAATCTTTATAGAATAAATATCTGTAAATACAATATCTGTAAATATTTGAATACAGACCATGCTTGCTTATTAATTGGTCTGGTGTCAAATAGAGCAGGACAATATAAATATCCTAACAAATTATCATGATATCGTGGGTATCATCAGTATTTTTATGATATTATAAACTGGAAGTAGCTGATTCGATGTTAGAGATGTGGTTAAAAAAAAATCCATTTCTTCAGTGATAATTTGTTTTTGTAGATATTAAATGAAAATATAATTGAACTTCAGTTATATAATTTCAACTATTATAGAATTATAGTTTTTTTTTTTTTTTTTTTTTTTTTTTTTTAAACACACATTTTCCGCCTGGATATTGTGGTATCTTTTAATTAAATTTCATTTTTTAAAGCATTACAGCCTGACTGGAAGCAGCCGATGTTAAAATTTTGTACTTCATCTTTAAACTTTTTAAGTGTTAAATTTTTTTTTTTTTTTTTTTTTTTAACAGATTTTATATTTTTCTACTTTTCAGTGTTATACATACTTGTTGTAAATAAAAAAAAAAACATGTTTTGTATAAAAATAAATTTTTTGTAGACAATTTTTTCAAATGTAGCACTACTGTATTGCTGCTGGCAATTTATTTTCAAAGCTATATATCATGATTTATATAAATGTTTTTGAGAATCATGATACAATATTTTTTATCAAATTGCCCAGCCATATTACTGACAAGTTTGTTTTGCTAGCACTTTATTAGCAATCACGATATACATCATGTATTGTAGAAATGTCTTAAAGTATCGTTATATGATGTTTGTGTGTGTCCTTTTGCTCGCCCTTAGTGTCAAATACATGTAAAATTGCCCCTTCCTCTGACAACCTTCATGATAATTTAATGCTAATTCATTTTCAAATGACGCACACATTCACGTTGGGATGAAAAAATATAATCAGCTCTCCAGAAGACGACTTTTCTATTTATACTGGGAGTTTAGATTAGGAGAAGTGAACAGCGTCATGACTAAATCCCACTCCGCATACACGCTTCCTCGATTTTGACAGGTGCAGTGTGTTGCATTAACACACATGATAACTATGCTTTAATCTGGACCGAATGTTATTTTTAAGACAAGCGGTTAATCCATTTTGTTTAAAACATACCGGACTCTTGAGTCCTACGCTGTGTTAAGATTTGGATTATTTATAGTCGTGACTGAGCAAGCACTCTGTCCTTCACCTGACCTGATCCATCTTTTCCCTCTTTCACTACAGGTGAGCAGTGGGAGAGCAGCAGATGTCCGGCTACATGGAGGCCCGAGCTCTTCACGCGCTGACGATCTGAGTATCGGGAGAGAGTGAGGTAATGGACGAGAGTCAGATCTGGCATGGATCTCACACACGGGAGAAGAAAAGTTACAGTTTTTAGATCTGTTCACTTACTACAGAATACTGTCACAAAATAGAACCCAAAGTCATTAAAATATATGAGATGTATCTTTGCTGTATTTGACTTAACTTGGAAGTAGGAAGTCTGAACTGGGAATTATGTCATTTTCAAGCTTGGCACAATAATAAAAAATAAATAAAATGAACGCCTCCATGAAAGTGCTTTGTTAGCAACCAGCTAGCCAACTAACATTAGTGATTTGTCGTGTATTTACTTTCTCAAAACAGCAAACTTTATAGTCAGTGTTGTAGATTTAGCCAACTAATGAGTCTGTTAATTGATCTGAAGTAAATCAGCAGCCATGTCGACAAGCCATCATATGCTGAACTCGTGATTGAGGATACCTTCTCGACTTTCTGAGTAGGAAATCTAAGTAGCGTTTTCTTTGTTTTTCCTAGTCAGAGTTTGAAAATTCAAGCTTTAGTCAAATGCAGTATGTAGACATCTTTAGCACTGGAGCTGATGTCAAGTGCTCTGAGCTTTGATACAGCAGCAGATCATAAACTGATACTACCTTTAATATCAACCAGAACATTATAAAACAATTCATAAAGCCTTAATTATCCAATTAATTCCAATCCAGTCCAGTTAATTCGAGTGCAGTGCAGGTCAAATTGCAAAAAAAAAAAAAAAAAAAAATTAATTAAATTCAGTGCAGCAATTTTCACTGAAATCCTCATTGGAAAATATGAGTTAGTGTTCGAGCAGGTGTTATGATGTCATAAACAATAAGAACCAATCATGTTGCATTATGCAGATGAGGGAGCACCAATTTGCAAGGAAAAATGTTTTTTTTTGGATTTCCTGATGAAAATGATCATGTCTATGCTTTTTTGTTATAGTAGGATAATGGCATTTATTATGAAACTAATACATCAAGCAGTATATATGTGTGTGTGTGTGTGTGTGTGTGTGTGTGTGTGTGTGTATATATATATATATATATATATATATAGATAGACAGACAGACAGACAGATAATATTAATATTGCGTTCAAGCTACAGAGTGGGGGGAAAACATGAATGCCTTCATAAAAGTGTTTTGTTAGCAACAAGCTAGCCAGCTAATATTAGTGATCATGATTAAATTAAAACTTTTATAATTTAATAACTAATTAGATTTTAATTAGTAATTAAATATTATTAATTAAAATAAAATGCTAATATATTTTAAAGTATTAATATACTTTATTATTATAATAATAAATATAATTATATTTGAATAATAATTTTAATTATAATTTAATATAGAAAAAATATAGAAAATCAAAAGTTTTGGCTGACTTGAAGGTCTGCCTCTAAACATGAGTACTGTTAAATATTTAGATTGCACAATCAGTTCCTAGATCAGCAGGTGGAATAGGCAGGCAAATTCTCCGTCATGTCTTTGTGGTCATAAAAACAAGTTTGTGTTGGAACAGAGAGCTGATGATAACATTGTAGTGCTGGGATAATAAGAGCTGTTGTGCATTTCAAAAGCCCTGAACCACAATTTGTGGAAAGAAATGTGATATATGTTGTCATTTCAGCGTAATATCTCATTATATTGACTTAATAAATTGATACTTTGTCATTATTTTTACTTATCTTTTTGCTATTTTGAGTGATACTGTTAATATTTAGCAGCACATAATCTATCAATGAGACTACTTTATTGAATATTAGCATGTAATTCTTATTCTGTATGTTGTTTCGCAGATAGGAAGTAAGCCAGAAAATTCTTGAGTTGAATTCAGTTGACACATACTCGCCAAATGGTTGATAATTCACCTAAATGTTTTAGGTGTGCTCAAGGTTTTGACTCCTAACACTGAAATTAGGGAAGTGAGTAATGGGCAACACAGTCATTTTGACCGTTTGAATTTACGTAACACTTTATTAGCCTGAAATGACGAGATGTTATGTTGAAATAATGACATAGCACTTCAATACGTTATCACTTTATATGGACATGTGGTTCAGGGCTTCCATGCGGAGATCTGATATGTACACATCTGCCTCAAAACTAGACATATAATAATGATCATTAATAATTTAGTTAAAAGAGATCATGTATCTGCACATATACTGGAACCCTAGCCTGTGGTTTTTACATCCTGAATGAGTGAATTTTATTGGCGCACGGGTAGTAGTTTGATTTCGCCACAGACCTGATGCTAATATGCATTAAAACCCACAAAGCAACCAAATGACGCCAGCAAGCTCAGGTGAGAGTGCTAAAGCCTGATAGCTAATGCAAAATTAACCACAGGTTAAAGATCCTTCGTAAATATTAACCTCTTCCATATTATACTCCTTTGTTAACATTAAATGAATGGGCAGGCGAAGACTTTCCTAATTTTATGTGTGGCTTAGTCTGGAAAATCTCTGACAAATTGCAGTGGAGTAAGAGGAATAAAACACCTCAGGACATGCTGTTGTGCGAAAATAATCAACTTCAACTTCTATCATGTTCAGTATTAGTTTACAAACATGGAGTTTATAAGCCGAAATCCATTTTCTTAGCAAAGACGTGCAGTCTCAGATCAATTATTTAAAATTTCCAGTCAGGAGAGTAGTTTGAATGGTTAAAATTAGCCTGACAGTTTAACCTAATAAATGAGATCACAGCACATGACCACGCTTGTGCATTAACAATAACTTTTTTCTTTTAAATCCAATTCATATATGACTTGCTCGGTAGTGTGATACAGGGTAGCACAAGAGAAGTAGATAAACATACCAATAAAAATGCAAAATCACTGCACAACAATGCAGGATGTTGGCTACGAATATCAGTTAGGAAGAGCCATATGCACTTCGCTTCATTGTCACAGCAGCCAAGTAACTAATGAAGACATCAGACAAGCGAAACTGACAACAGGAATTTGGAAGAGTGAAATGAAACAGATTGTAATCAAAGCGAAACAGTACAGGCTTGGATCGTCAGTGCAGGATTGCGTTTGGATGAGAAGACCACATTTGCATTCAGGGTGGCGCGTCACAGCTGTGCCATCATCTGTCAACTTGAGCAAATAGATCTCTCCGTTCAAATCTCCACATGATTCATCACACGAGATATGAGGGGAAAAATGCTAATAACAAACCAGCAAATGGCCAATTTAATTCACTCTCATGTGAACTGATTAGCAGTGATACACAGCTACACACTTGTAGCACAAGCTGTGCACAAATACAGCGTATATATATACTGATATCATACACAACCGCCAGTCTGATCCCTGCACTGCTACCCACTGCCGTCTCTTACATTTCCAGAAATTCAAATCAGTTAGCTATTTCCATGCCCTACCCTGCTTTTGTCAGAGTGTGAGGTCTGATTAATTTTTATTTCATCCATTTTCTGATTATGGTTTAGAGTTTGTCCAGTATGTGAAGTGTTTCATTTTGGTGCAGAATTGTAATTAAACTTGCTGCGTTATTATTAATAAAGTCTCATTTAGGTAACTGGTATCATCCGAAAATGATCGACTTGGTGGTTAATGAGTTTTGGATGCAAGAAATTCATCTTTGAATGCTATGGACAATATTAAATCTAATTTTTAATAACATTTATACTAGGCTATCTGCCCTCTTCTGCATACATGAGCTCACAGACGCCCACGATAGGCTAGTGTTGCATGCATCCCTCCCACTCCCAGAAAACTGCCAAGTCAGCTTGCCTGGCATCCTGACGATAGATATCAATTTAAAAGGCTCAAAAAATGACTCTGTATATAGTTGGTAATGGCAGTGAGCGTGCAGAGGTCCTCCATTTATCGAACATCGTGTTAGAAATTTGGCAAGGATGAGTCAGGAAACAGGTGGCTGATGTGATCTTCAGCTTTTTGATGTTTATTCACTAACATAAGCATAACTTCAGGAAGATTTCACCAGCTTGAACAGGTCTTGTGTATATATAGAAGAAGAAGAAGAAGAAGAAGGGAGGGGTTAAAAGAGTGTGGAGATACAAAGAAAGCAGGCCTATTGATTGATGTGTCAGGGAGTGCTATCAGCTCTGACCTTAACAGTGACACGACATCAACAAAACACAAGAAACGAGAAACACAGCATCTTCAGAGACAGCCTATGAATAAACCCGTCATGCGTAATATGGAATATAATTTATTCAAAAGGTCATGAGTTCTTAATCAGCCTATACCAGGGGGTCTCAAACAACCCCATATGGATGTTATGAATTTTCTGTGACTTTAAGCCTTGGCCACCCTATTTTTTTTTTTTTTTTTTTTTTTACAACAACAAATTTACAACAGGTTTCTACCTTTGGAATATTGTAACATTTTATTAGGTCAGTAATATAATAATAAGTAATGTAACATCACGGACTAAGAAGCAAAGAAATATTCCGTCCACTGCCTTACTAGTCTAGTGGGAAGGGTGAATTTGCATTTCTTGACAAAGCTTTTCAAAAAATCAAGAGGTGTGCTTGAAAGGGCAGAGCTCATCCGGTTTCCAAGTAGAGCTGTTTCATGAACAGTCAAGTTAATCATACTCACAAGCTCTGTTTCTCTTAAAACCTTCTGCCATCATCATGACTGTTGTCATGGACTGCGTCTCAATCTAAAACTCTAACCTTACATTTAAAAAAAAAAAAAAAAAAACCTTTAATAGGGAAACAGTCTAATGTTAGCACTCAATAACAGTCTAGAATTGTACATAAGTACGCAACCTGAGGCACAACACTAGATTGTTGTAGGACGGGGACATTTTCATTTTTATTGCTGAACTCTACTAGTGCTGCATGTGAGGGTAGCGAAAAGACTAAAACAGAATGCACAGCAGGCTTAGATAACCTAAACTGTGTTTATGTAAGTTGATGGCCAGTCACTCCTACCCTTCAACACAAAGCTATCTACACTGGGTGTTCAAACCTTTATTCAGTTTACTATGCTTAGATAAAGAAATCAGTTTGAGTAACAAACATACAGTAATAATCAGTATCAGCAGTGATTGTGAAATTAACTCTTGAATGGTGTTGCAGCTGGAATCATGTGACAATCAGGGGACTGGTCATGTGACAGTCAGGGGACACTGTTTTCCAAGATCTCCGGTTTCCCCATCCACACTAAAGCGGTGGTTGAAAATGCTGTTTTAGTGAGAAGGCCTAGATGGAGAAAAATATATATTAATTAGGATAAGGCCTTTATCACCGGGTCTTGATCAACACGTATGATATTAAGCATGCGCCATTTTCTTTTTCAACACAGTGCTGATATCAGAGCTCGGAGTATAACCTGATCAGTCCATCTGGACAAGAGTCCTCGTTTGCTGTGTGTGTGGGTGTGTTGTAATTAATTCATAGCAGATGTCTGTATGTAACAGACTATTTGTACCAATTGTGCTGTAGTTTCTTACTCACAGAACGCAAGCACACATACTGAGGAATGACTCATCATCGCACATCGCTACTCACATGCATGTTTGCTCTTCCCTGTCTGGTGCAAGAGATAACAGAAACGCCAGGGCTTCTCCATCTGGAGCTGGAAGCTCTTAGTTTTATAGCACTCGTGTTTACAGGCAAAGCTTAAAGGCAATAACAATTTATGACCTGCTGCTGTGGCATGTGACGTCGGCCTCAATGGTATACACTTTATTCCCACGTTGAAAGTATCAATCAAGCTTAACACGCACACACAATTCCCTCCCAGGTGTATTGCAGCATTTTATTTATGGCAGATGAACTGAGAGAGCTGTGAGCAGCACGGTAGGGTGGAGAACAGTGTAAGGTGAGCTCTGTGTGATTCCTGTACTGATGGCTCTTGTTTTGCTATTCAGGACATGACCAGAGAAAAGACGGCTGCATTCTCGCTCACCTGCTTTCATTCACTTGTCTCTTTGAAACTGTCATAGATCTAAGAATCGAGGCACATTCTCCTCACACACACCACTTTTTCAGTGTTGTTATGGCTGCAAGGTGGGCTTTGAGAGCTAAAGATAGTGAAGCTGGCTGTACGTAATGGCATCCGCAGAATAATTGACAACCTGAGAAATGAGAGAGAATTAGGAAGGGCATTTTCACCAGTTTGGTTTGCTTGTTATTTGTTTCGGTTACCTAGAGTTTGCTTGGACGAGGACTGGCACCACCTCGCTCAGGTAATCTCGAACCGGTTGCCCAAACGAATGACGTTACCAATGCACCAGGGTTTGATTCAAACTCACAAATGTGCAGTATTTTTGCTTAAACATTTAGAAATGTATTTCTAAGCCAATATGTTTTTTGCTGGCACAGTTATCTTAATGTTTTTGTTTTTTTTCTGCAAAATGGTATTAGAGGGTATTACAGCACTGAGTCTCCTCCTGTTAAGTCTAACAAGGTTGGAGACACTTGTAGTGGACCTTGCACAGCAATCTTATCCATTTCAAACTTCTTTATACTCTTATGTGTTCTGGAATTGGCACTGCAAAACATGTGGTAACTGTGGTAGTTTGGATGTGTGTCTGGTTGAAAGATCCATTTATGACCAAGTCTTAACTTCCTCTGCAGAGGCAATCAAGTCGAAGGCTGAAATTCCTGGTAGCACCAGTGTACTCATGATATACACTGATCAGCCATAACATTAAAACCACTGACAGGTGAAGTGAATAACATTGACTGTCTCATTACATTGGCACCTGTCATTTACATTTACATTTATGGCATTTGGCAGACGCCCTTATCCAGAGCGACTTACAATAGTGCTTTGAAGTCTATCAAAAATACATTCTGATATTGGCTCACTAGGTCACAAACTAGGAATACCATCAGTCCAAAAACTCTGTTGGGTTGTTTTTTTTTGGGGTTTTTTTTGTGTCAAGGGGTAGGATCTATTAGACAGCATGTGAACAGTCAGTTCTTGAAGTCGATTTGTTGGAAGCAGGAAAAATGGGCAAGCAAACAGATCTGAGAGACTTTGACAAGGGCCAAATTGTGGTGGCTAGACGCCTGGGTCAGAGCATCTCCAAAACAGCAGATCTTGTTCCCAGTATGCAGTGGTTAGTACCTACCAGAAGTGGTCCAAGGAAGGACAACAGGTGAACCAGCAGCAGGGTCTTGGGCACCCAAGGCTCATTGATGCCCGTGGGGAACGAAGACTAGCCCATCTATTCCGATCCCACAGACGTGCTACTGTAGCAAAATTGCTGAAAAAGTTAATGCTGGCTATGATAGAAAGGTGTCAGAACACACAGTGCATCACAGCTTGCTGCGTATGGGGCTGCATAGCCGCAGACCGGTCAGAGTGCCCCATGCTGACCCCTGTCCACCTCCAAAAGCACCTACAATGGGCACGTGAGCATCAGAACTGGACCACGGAGCAATGACAGAAGGTGGCCTGGTCTGATGAATCACATTTTCTTTTACATCATGTGGATGGCCAGGTGTGTTTGCACCCCTTACCTGGGAAAGAGATGGCGCCAGGACGCACTATGGGAAAAAGGCAAGCTGGCAGAGGCAATGTGATACTCTGGGCAATGTTCTGCTGGGAAACCATAGGTCCTGGCATTCATGTGGATATTACTTTGACACATACCTAAACATTTTTGCAGGCCAAGTACGGCCATTCATGGCAACGGTATTCTCTAATGGCAGTGGCCTCTTTCAGCAGGATAATGCTCCCTGCCACACTGCAAAAATAGTTCAGGAATGGTTTGAGGAACAAGACAGAGTTTAAGAAATTGACCTGGCCTCCAAATTCCCCAGATCTCAGTCCGTTCGAGCATCTGTGGGATGTGCTGGACAAACAAGTCCGATCCATGGAGGTCCCACCTCACGACTTAAAGGATCTGCTGCTAACATCTTGGTGCCAGATACCACAGCACACCTTCAGGGGTCTTGTCAATTCCATGCCTCGACGGGTCAGAGCTGTTTGGTGGCACAGGGGGTTCCTACACAACATTAGGCAGGTGGTTTTAATGTTATGGCTGATCAGTGTAGCTGTTGTCGCACTGTATCTTGTCAACCTAGTTTGTACTTTTATGTGCACAGCAACATCATCCTCTTTTTCTGTCTTGTTTTGGTTGTTTTTTTTTTCCCCATAAAATTAGATATTTGGTTGTGTTCATCTCTGTAGTGTGCTTCTTGCATGGAGTGCTTATACATGTCCAATACATGTATGTCCAGTCACCTTTTTCTTTACCTGCTGCTTCTGTCATTTGATTCTGATTATTTCATACTATAATATATACCCAGATCTTGGTTCCGAAAGAGTGTCCCAACTCCCAAAAACGGGTGAATCGTGGACAAAACCAAGTTAAACGTCATGGAGGTGAAGCTACAGCCATGCTGCATGGTTTGATATCAGCTAACAGAGACACACTAGAGACAGTCTCCTCTCTAACAGGAAAAGGTCAAAGCAGAAGCTTTGAGAAAAATAAAATCATCTCATTAATATTCTCTCTCTCTCTTTCTCTCTCTCTCTCTCTCTCTCTCTCTCACACACGCACACTCATTCTCTAGGATGCTGGGGGAGGGGAGAGTAGTGGAGGAATGGCTTTCAGAATTCAAGGTGAGTCGTTCTTCTTCAGCTTTCAGTTTCATCCTTCACTTTATTTCATTCCACTCTAGGGGTGGACGAGATGCCCAAAAAAAAAAAACATATACTCGTGAAAGACATTTAAACAATACGTGATGTGATATGTATCACACTTTAGGCTTGCTAGTAACATGGCAGAAAAAAAAGTGCAACAGGAAACCATCCAATCAAATGCATTGCTAGAGTGTTTAATTTGGCCAGTGTTACAATACATACAGTACAGTACATATGAGACCTTCAGAAAAGCCTATTATAAGATGATTCTTTGTGATATGTTATACTGTATTATTGCTCAGCTCAGTTCCACTCCTCTTTCCACCCATTACATACAGCTGTGTCGAGTTCTCGATTCTGATTGGTCGGAAGGTGTTAAATAATTTTTCTATAGCAGCAGCTTTGACAGATGTTTAACAGTTTTTCAGTAACATGACAAGCTACGCATGACAAGGGACAGACAGGAATTGCACATCATGCGGCCATTGCACATCATCAAATGTAACTATACATAGTTACATTAAAAATAATGATAAAAATAATGATGAGTCATTCTTTAATAAATATTAAATTGTAACTGTTGACAAATTCCTGTGGTATAAGAGGAATGAAAGACTTTGGGATGTGCTGTTATAGGAAAATAATCAACAGTAACTCGTTCATTATTTTAATAATGTTGCTTATTTTCCTGTAACAGCATGTCCATGAGTGTTTCCATGCGTATTTTCTTCATAGCTGTATTATGAGGGTGCAGTACATCAGTGTGATTGTGTAAGCTTTGAGAAATTAGGATCAGTAATCTGTACATTTCATAAACTGAACAAATCTTGTTCTCATCATCTCAACGCTGTGTGTGTGTGTGTGTGTGTGCGTGCGCGTGCTGAACTTTGATGTCATTGTGACTGTGAAATGAATGGAGCGCTAAGTGCTAGACTGTTGAAGACTATACAAGCATGCACACCACAGAGAGAGAGAGAGAGAGAGAGAGAGAGGGAGAGAAAAGAACTGAATGGTCCAGTAAAGAGCAGGTGGTAACTGAAGGAGTGTGTGCTTCAGTCATCTGGTGAAGACAGGATGGAGCAGCCGTTGCCTTGAGAACCCTAAAGTGTTCTCATCTGTGTGGCTGCGCTTTCTGTCTGGCTTCACTTTCTGTCTGACTACTCTTTCTACTTCTGACTACACCCAGAAAACAATGAAACCATGGCAGTTGCAAGAGAAATATGCTGTCAGAGCTAATAGTATCTACTCATATATTTTTCCTCTTAAATTCCTCTCTCTCTCTCTCTCTCTCTCTCTCTCTCCTTATTTCAGGCTCTTTTATTCATATGACAGTATTGCTGCATTTATGTTTCCAAAGCTTGGGTAATAATCATTTTCTCTCTCCATCAGACATTACCCGAGTCTCAATTCTCCAGCTATGCGAGCTCTCTCTATCGGAAGAAGAATCTGGTTCCGGCCCTCTACAGAGTCATCCAGGACCCCAACAGTGAGGTGAGAGAGGACATTGGATTACTTAACTGTGACTCTCAGTTGGTCATAGGGATTTAAAC
The DNA here is from genome assembly GCA_037576675.1 of Pangasius sanitwongsei. NCBI lineage: Eukaryota > Metazoa > Chordata > Actinopteri > Siluriformes > Pangasiidae > Pangasius > Pangasius sanitwongsei. The sequence continues at coordinate 22,780,974 of CM075007.1, read as the reverse complement.
TCACAGCCCTCCATTAGCCTCCAGCTTTAACCACTGAGCTGTCCCTCAGAAGTCAGGAGGCAGTCATCATTTGGCCTAGTTCTCAGTGTGTCAGGGTCTCAACAGATTCCTTTTCCAGGCAGATAGGATTCCCAGGACCCCCACCACGTTGGAAGTTGAGGGTTCAAATCCTCTACAGTTCACTGCTGGAGCAAGGCTCTTAACCCTGCATGGATTGTATGCTCTGTCAGTTGTATGGCCCTTTGGATAAAAAATGCATATCAAATGAATAAATGTAAACTATTCTAAACATCTCAACACTGAGTGACGCAAATTTGATATTGGTGGTTATGGTTAGGCCTGGATCTGGTAACCTTGTTCCTGATATAATCTGTTTCTCTTTCTTTTTCAACCCACAAATGCCATTGACAAAACTGTTCCTGACTGTTCCAGATTCTGGTTCATTCCAGCCTGCATTACTAAGTTCAACTAGGTTAACCTGTGTGTATGTGTTGTGTTATTTTTTTTATGTAGCTTTTGGAACCAGTGTGCAATCAGCTGTTTGAACTGTACCGGAACTCAGATGCCCGTCTGCGGCGCTTCACACTGCAGTTCCTGCCCGAGCTGGTGTGGGTTTACCTGCGATTCACGGCAAGCAGAGAGCGCCAGATCAACGGCTGCATCGAGGCTCTGCTGCTGGGCATCTATAACCTGGTAGGTAGGAATGGATGAAGGGATGGATGGAATGGAGGAAGAGGTGATTGTTTAATGGAACTGAAGTGGCTCTAGGGGTGGATGGTTAGCAATAAGGTAGGAAAATGGATAAATAGATGTGTAAAGGAATGGATGGAGGTGTATAGTTGGATTGTTGGATGGAGAATGTGGCAGATGGTTGCATAAAAGGTACAGGAATCACTTATGGGTGAGTGGATTGATGGATGGGTGAATCAATGGGTTTGATTTCCATCGTCTTTTTTTTTTTTTTTTTTTTAAGTGGTTTCAGTGAGGAGCTTCATTCAGCCACCTCAAATAGTAAAGATCAGAACACGATGCAGGAGCATTCTGAGTATTTCAGAAACTGCTAATCTCCTGGGATTTTCACGCACAGCACTCTCTGGAGTTTAGACCGAATGGATGCAAATAACATCCAGTGAGCAGTGCTGAGAGAGGTCAGAGGAGAAGGCCAGACTAGTTCGAGCTGACAGGAAGGCTACGGTGACTCAAATAACCACTCTTTACAACCGTGGTGAGCAGAAAAGCATCTCAGAATGCACATAATGTCGAAACTTGAGGTGGATGGGCTACAACAGCAGACGACCACATCATGGTTCCGCTACTGTCCTGTAAAATGTCAAGAATTTTAGAATAAATTTACTTTAACAGTTAGATTTCTCTCATGATTTTTCATACTCATTTTTACCAAGGATGCCAATAATTCTGGACTTTATTAAAAATATAATGATAAAATGAATTTAAGCAGTTAATCTGAATTAAGTATAGTGTAAACATCCTAGAAGTCAAAGACTTATTATATTATTTTTGCTAGTTATAATAAAACAATACAGGTTTGTTAAACTATATTTCTCAAATAAAAAAAAAGTACCAATAAGTAGTTATCAAAACCTGCATATTACTGTTGTTTTTTTTTTTTTAAATTATTTTCTTATATTGTTCCCATCCCTAGTCAGACACCTTGCTGCGTGCGTGTGTGTAAATCAGGTGCATTAACTCGTGACTAAACTCTGCAGGGGTCTAAACTCTCCTGCAGAGTTGCAGATGGCTGTGTTAGATCATTTAGAGTCGATCAATATCTATCTCAGTGTAATCATAACTCGTTATGATCAGTAGGACACGTCACAGCTGTAGACTGAGATTTATTATGGTGTAAAGGGTGTGCGTGTGTGTGTTGTGGTTGGGGTGCAGGAGATTTCAGAGCGGTTTGGTATCAGGAGCAGACTGGACTTATTATCATTAGTATGCTAACACTGTGAGGCAGCGTTCAAGGACACACATGAGACATGATGGGAGAATATGAAGTGTGTTCGTGTGTGTGTGTGTGTGTGTGTGTATATACACATACACACACACACACACACTCAGTGATGGATCGTGTATGCCCACCTAAGTGCACATGCTTAGTATTGCGTTCATTCTGTCATATAAGTGGGCATGTGCTACAGTCGACTTATCTCGGAAGTGGGAATTCGGACATCCATCATTTCCGACCTCCGTGCGTTCGATTTACAAAGTGGGGGGGGGGGGGGGGGCATGGACGGCTTCTTGTCTGTCTTTTGCTAGCATCAAGCTAGCCAGCTTACTATGATCAGTGATGTATATTTACCTCCTTAAAACAGCAAACTGTATAGTTAATGTTATAGATTTAGCAAATACTTGTATATACAGCATAAGTCATTTAAAGGTAAAGAAGTGTTACGCTTTAAATGCTTTGTTTGCTGTTGACTCCGTGAGCAGCCATGCTGATTTGATGTCACTTGCTGAACTCGGAGTTGAGGAGACCTTCACGAGTTCCCAGAGTAGGAATTCTGAGTTGAGGAGGGGATTTCTTCATTTTTTTTTTTTTTTGTTGTTGTTGTTGTCTGAGGTCAAATTCCAAGTTACGATGGCTAGTTGAACGCAGCTTTACTGAGTGTGACAAAGTATTGACACTGGAGACTCCTTCCAATACAGTAGCTAGATAACACTATACCGAAATCACATCCAGAACCAACATAATGTATATAGCGATGGCTGCTTATAAATCCAAACATTTTGGCAGATTTCAGTTTAATATCAGTTTAATACATTTTCTAATTTATATAGTTTGCATGGAACTAGCATACACTGCGGTAAATTCAATTTTTTTTTTCCCCCTCCCCTCCCTGCCTTATAGGAGTTTCTTGTTATTCATTTTGGTAATACACCTGGCTGAACATAACTTGGCATAAATATTAAGGTAGATGGTCATTTACATTTGTCTCTGATGAAATGCATTTCTTTTATGTTGCAGGAGATTGTAGACAAAGAGGGAAACAGCAAGCTGTTGTCCTTTACCATTCCTTCACTGTCTAAACCATCTATATATCATGAGGTAAGGACGTGTGTGTGTGTGTGTGTGTGTGTGTGTCTTTTTGTGAATGTGTGTGTTTTCAGTGTGTATAAATTCCACTGGTACTGGTATGAATGCTGTTGGTGATACCTGGTTATGAACTCTCGCTCTCACGAATGAAGTCCTCATGTGTGAGAACGAGCAAAGCGGATTGAGACACTGTAATGCATTCACGCGCTTAATATCCACAAACACGGCAGTCAGCGTGGTGCGTGATTTCACTCCTGCCTTTGCTCTATCAGTTTTCATAACAGCAGGCTGAGCGCGCCGCAGGACTCAGTCACGTTTGGTGTGTGTGTGTGTGTGTGTGTGTGTGTGTGTGTGTGTGGGCGTTCAGCAATGGCTGATTCGAGCTCTTGCTGTTCCGGAGAAGTGCCTGTGCTTTCCACACGTGTCAAAAATGGTGCATCAGGCGTGAAGATGCTCAGTGCACAGTGACCAGAAATCATGCCATGATTTTCACAAATCTTACCATGCAGTTTGATTAGTGCTTTTTTAGTTGTTTGATTAGTGTTTTGAGCATCATTGCCAACTTTAAGTACTGCAAAGCAGCAGGTTTTTTTTTTTTTTTATTTATTATTTTTTTTAAATCTTTTACAAAGAGTGAAGTCTATTCCCTGTGGAAGCCCTGAACACAGTTTTGACCTACAATGTTAGTAGTTTGAGTTGGTATCTCGTTATTTTGACTTACTACGTGTATTTGGACTTAAGTCATGTTGACATAGTATCTCATTATTTTAACTTATGAAGTCATTATTTTGACTTACTGTCCTGTTATTGTTTTGACTTTTTGTTGTCTCTCTTGACTTCAAAAGAATGACTTAGTAAGTCAAAACTACAAGTTACTCAAAATAACAAGACACTAAGTCAGTCACTTAGTAAGTCAAAATAATGGTACGGCAGTTGAAGAAAAAAATTCAACATTGCGCTTCAGGGTTTCCTTAATTCCTACAATAATTCCTGGAGTGTGTTATTCCTACAATAATTCCTGGACTGCTTATACCACAGCGATTTACCAACAATTAAAATGTTTAATTTATGAATAACATGTCTCACAATGGTTTATAGTTAGATTTAAAGATGTGGAATGTCTGAGAGACAAGCTAGTTCCTGTTCCTGTTCACCAGCATATCTCTCACTCTCTCTGTGTCTCTCTCTCTCTCTCTCTCTCTCTCTCTCTCTCTATCGCACACAATTAGTTTGTTTATTATTAGTCTTAGATTATGTGGAACATCCACCATATACGTCCGTGTGTATGAGCTGTTACTATATACTATAGAAACAGTAATGCGTTAGAATGAGTGAATTAATATTATCCTATCAATCATGTTACACCTGAAACTACCTGTACTGTTCAACAACAATAATGCACACATTCGGACCATTATATTATATTATATTATATTATATTATATTATATTATATTATATTATATTATATTATATTATATTATATTAT
>CM075007.1:22737264-22760785 GCA_037576675.1 Pangasius sanitwongsei | reverse complement strand
TGAGCCCCTGAAAATGGAGGTACTTTGCTGAAAATGGCTGTAATTCCTAAATGGTAAATGCCATATTTTTGTGGAATAAAATAAATCTGAAAGTCTACACTTTGATCACATCTTGATTGTTTTATTTCAAATCCATTGTGGTGGTGTATAAAGGCAGAATGACAAAAACTCTGTCATTGTCCAAATACTTTTTTTTTGGGTGTAAAGATGCATGAAAGGGTTAAATATCAGTAATGCTGATATTAGTATCAGTAATCCTTTCCCTTCTCTTGGCTGAGTTTTAGCACTAATAGAATAATAAATTAAAGCCAGTGAAACTCGTGATATTTGACCCTGATTAATTTTTAGCCTGTAGTAACGTTCATAGTCGAGACATTTTTCTTAAGATTAGGGTTTATGTTCAGATTAACTGGTCACTAGTGGAGATTTAAGAGGATAAAACCTGTTGTTGTTGTTTTTTTAAATTGGTTTAAACTGGATTAAGTGATGCATCTGATGAGAGGAGAATACTTGGTTTCGAGAGCAAGCTCAGTTAGCGAGGAAGAGTCTTTTCTTTGCACATCCGGCTGTCCCGCCTCGTCTCCAAGCATGTGCATGCAGAGGAAGATGAAAACAACAGATAGCACATTTAAAAGATAGCAAGTGTGAACCTAAGTGCTGCACAGTGAAATCAAATCAGTATAAGATTAAGACAATAAAATAAAATTAAAAACTTTTTTTTAAAAAAATTTAAATTAATTTAAAAAAATAAGACAATAGGGAGACAGCAAAAACAAAGACCATCAATAATACGAGAGAAACAAACAGATAGCCAGATGATGGAGACCTTACAAGGACTCAAATGCCTTGGAGAAAAAAAAAAAAATCTGTTTTCAGATTGGATTTAAAAATGTCTATTGTGGGGGATGACTTTTTACACAATGGTAAAATATTCCACAAACTTGGAGCAGCAAGAGAAAAGGTCACCTTTGAACTTCCTCTGTGAGCATGGAATGGTTAAAAGCTGCTGAATAGAAGATCTTAATGTTCTGGAGGTAGAAAGGGGACAAAGAACCTTGAAAATGTAGCTTAGTGCAGTATCATGTAGCGCTTTAAAAGCAAACAATAAAACATGAAATTCAGCTCTGTATTTAACTGGTTGCCAGTGGATGGAGGACAGGACAGGGGAGATGCTTTCCCTTCTCTTGGTACCTTTAATATAAAGTCTTTCCCTCACCAGCCTCTCGTTTTCTCTCTGTTAGAGTTAATAAGACAAAAAATGCAGATTGTCACAAAGTGTCCTGAGAAAACGGAATGCCTTCCATCCAGAAAATTTAATAGAACAGTTTTATTTCTTATAAAACGTCATAACTGGAGACTCCTTCAAACATCTCCTCACAGAACACTTGACCATATCAGCAATTACACATTTATAATCTGTTTATGTGGCGCGTCCAGCATTTAACTCTTTGTGCAAGTTAGTACTATAGAAAAAATAACGTATTCAAGTGATCACGTTGAGGCGGGACACCTCTGAACCAATCAGAATCAAGCATTCAGCAGTGCTGTGGTATAAATTGGTATTATTCCTGTGCACATACAGTAGACTGAGCATCTAGTGCTCAGTATCGTTAGTCTCTGTACAGTGTGTAGACATCCTGAGTCGTGAGCGATAGGGTTGGTTGCCATTCAGCTTTATGACGAGTCTCTCTGTGATCTGTGAGAGTGACAGGAGAGCATGCATGCTGGTGCCCTCAACATCTGCATGTTTGCTGTCATTCTTCCTCTTCTTTCTTTCCTTATGCCACCTGTTGAGTTCCTATGATGAACAGAATCACACAGAAGCCTGATCCTGCATGCATGCATATATACATATATATATATATATATATATATATATATATATATATATATATTGAATGTCTCACTCCACGCCATGTCCGTTCTGTTCTCTTGTTGTCTTGTCCTAGCTCTCTGGATGGCCACTGAGTGGATGTCCATCATTCAGTTACAGTCCAATGTCATGGTTTCTTGTCTTTTTTTTTTTTTTCCTTTGGTTTACATTGTGATTTTATAGCATATTTTCTTAAATTATTTTTTGTTCACAAGAGGTAATTAGGTTCCTGAGGCATAGCACTTTTCAACTGAACTGAATTTGCCCAAAACTCTTCAGTCAATTGTGCTTGCACAAACACTCATTTATCTCCCGCGTTTGTGTTGAATACACTCCAGTGTCCTTGCATCTTGTATGATTAAAATGCCAAGGTTAAGCCTAGTGCAGTGGCTGTAATTGCTGTAGGACTTCAGATTGAACAGTTGATGGAAAAGCATGAATATACTCCTACTGCACTGATGGAGAACCTGGCCTTTTTTTTTTTTTTTCAACTCCACTCCAATCTCATTTAGCTCCAAGCATCAGGGCACTCCTCATTTACCGAGAGCTGAGTGTTTTCTTCACTCACTCATATAAACCCAGAGATTTTTTGATTAAACTGAAAGGATTTTGTAGGTAAGCTGTTTCCATGGCTGATGTACAGAAGGGCAGTGACTCATATAAAGCATGACTAATAATGAAGAGTAAATCGCCTGTAGTTTATTCGCGATTCTGATTAAATGCTGCAATTCCAGCTGATCTATCAAGAACAGTTTCACTCATTCATTCATTAGCACAGCTCTATATTACAGCTCCTTATTATTACTTTTTATATGCAGTGTGAGGTTCCTTCCTTCCTTCCTCCCTCCCTTCCTTCCTCCCTCCCTCCCTTCCTTCCTTCCTTCCTTCCTTCCTAAATCCTTTGCTTCATTCTTTCATTCCTTCCTTCCTGAATACTTTGCTTCCTTCCTCTCCTCCCTCCCTGACTACTGTGCTTCCTTTATTCTTTCCAGAATACTTTGCTTTCATCCTTTCCTCCTTCCCTGAATACTTTGCTTCCTTCTTTCCTTCCTTCCTTCCTTCATTCCTTCATTCATTCCTGAATACTCTGCTTCTTTCCTTTTTTCTTTCCCTGACTACTCTGCTTCCTTCCTTCCTTCTTTTCCATTCTGTTCCTTTCCTTGCTCTCTCTCTCTCTCTCTCTCTCTCTCTAACTCCATCTTTCTCTCCCTCTCGATCTCTATTGACATTTTTCTCTCTCTCTAACTCAATCTTTCTCTCCCTCCCGATCTCTATTCACATTTCTTCTCTCTCTCTAACTCAATCTTTCTCTCCCTCTCGATCTCTATTGATATTTTTCTGATCATTTCTCCTCTCTCTCTCATTTCCTGTCCTCTCTCTCAGATGCTGATGGCATGAGCGGAGGTGAAGAGTCCTTCAACCTGAACGACCCCGATGAAGGGTTCTCGTCCGGAGCTTCCAACAGCAGCCAGCCGAGCACAGGCAGACCCGCGGGGAGTGGAGGAGGGCGGGCCAGCACGCAAAAGAGCTCCAAGAAGAGTAGTTCAAGTCGCACACACCGGGAGAAAGAGAGAGATATTTCAGCTGAGAAACATAAAGAGCCGCAGCACCCACAGAGAGCTCAGTCTCCCCCACCTGCCGTCACACTGGAGACCATCGAACTGACCCCCATGAAGAAGACGCAGAACCTGAGCCGGACCTGCAGCATGAGCGCCGGAGTGAGCGGAGAGCAGGAGGAAGGAGGAACAGACGGAGGGCTCGGCTCCGGCGGAGGAGCAGGAGGAGCGCATCGCCTTTCCAGCCTCAGTCTGAAAGAGGAACATCTGGTGCGGCCTGATGGGGGGAAAGATCTGCTGTCTCCTGGAGCTCCTCTTACCAAGCAGTCTCGCTCGCCCAGTTTCAACATGCAGATCATATCACAGGTGTAACTCGCACATCTGCATCAAAATCATCTCATCTGCTTAGTGTTTCTCTCCGTCCGTTTTTTAAAGCAGAACCCTGGTCAATGGGGTGGGTCTGTCTCTCTTTCTCTCTCTCTCTTTTTCTGTGGGTTTTCCACCCGTTTTATGCAAATCTGAATTGGCACAAATGAAACAGCAGTAAAATATGGTCTATCTGGGCTGAGGTAGAAATGTTGGATAAAGCGAAGGCTGATAAACAGAAATCAATATGTCACTATACAGAATATACAAAATTAACCATGATGGAAATTTTTAAGACATTTGTAAAATATTTGGACGGAAACAAAACCTTCTTTCTTCTCTATGTCTCTTCCTCTCTCTGTGTATTTTCCTCAGACCAAATTAAGCATTCCACTTTTAACAGACCAAGGCAGCGTGATGTTTTGGATTTGGATGTACCACCTGATCTACACTGGTCAGGTCTCAGGCGCATCTCCACTGTGTCGCCGATATGGAGATGTGATGAACATACTGCCTCACGAACGCTCAACAGAAACAACACAGGCTTGCTAACTCATTTTGACAAAGAAGCATGATGATTAACTTTAAACCCCAATGTTTCAGGGGTAAATACAGGCCAGTCCCGATTATTAAAGTTATTACCTGTGTTTCGAGTTCAGCATTGAGTGTTTTAACCACTTTTGAGGCAGTGGAGATGGAGGTTGGAGATGGAGATCAGGCATATTATATTATTTATTGTTATGGGACTTCAGAGATTAGTCTATATTTTTAAAAAATTAAGCAATAAATCTTAGGTTGTTCATCTGACACAAAGCAATCACTGCAGTGTCTCAGTATGCATTCCTGCTGAACTCCTGGGTCCTGTGCAATTTCTATCAAGGTCTTTTATTATTATTATTATTATTATTATTATTATTATTATTATTATAGTCATTAAAGGTAAAACTTAAAGATATTTAGTTCTTTTCATCTGTACGTTCCGTCCCAAAGACGGCTGTATTTATAATTTTAAATGTTTTCAATCTTCAAACAAAATCAGATTTAGTCTTTACCTTTATCTGTGACCTTGCCTTGATTTTGCTTTAAAAATACAACACAATCTATTAATATATGGTTTGACCTGTATGATTTGAGTTTTTTTTTTTTTTAATCAACATGTTTAATCAAACGACAGTGTATTTTGTTGACTTCTAGTCGTTTTAGAGTCGTCTGTCTCAAATACCAGAGGCCAAGATGTTTAAGAATGTTGTTGGTGTGTATCTGCTGACGATCTGAACCCAAGCAGGAGAATTGTACAAATGTGTGGAGAAAAGAAAACATTGCTGAGCTGAACGATATTTCTTGTGTAATATTTCTTGTGAGAGAGCCCTGAACCGTTCTGGACTAATGCTGAGTGGGCGAACATTTCTCACGATCTTCCTCTTCAAGAGATTTGTGGAGAAGCTTAAGCATGATTCTGATGTGCTGGTGTCAAACACACATGGTCAAGCTGTAATATCCCGTATTACCCTCAGAAGTCTTGTGTGTGTCCGCGTGTGTGTGCACATGGGTGTGCATGTGTGTGTGTGTGTGTGTGTGTGTGTCTTGTATTTGTGTCAGGCAATCAAACAGGGATCCTTGATTCATTAGTTCTACCTCGTCTTCTATCCATCAGCCGCTCAAACACTGGACTCTCATACTGTCTAGCTGCGTGCTGAAAAATCCCTGAAAATGACTGAAGATTTATCCCTGAATGTTTAGTCAGGGTTCTTCTGTCCAAAATCATTTCATTCAAGGCCTGTTTTAATACATTCATATTGATGCGATCTCTTGATGGTGCATTTAACCAGAAACTCCATCTAGTGGTTGAACCTAGTGGCATTTTGTTCTTGCAGGATAATCATAAGCATGTAGGTGTCAGTCCTTTGTGTGTTTTATTTTTGTTTGTTTGTGTTTTTATTTTTATTTTTTTTTACCATTAGCTAGTCTGCATGCACGTCATATTTTTGCTGTTTGATTTTAGACCTTCAATCCCTGAGCAGAACTTCAGTTCAGTACCAGCTGTCACTGCAGATTTGGTTAAAGTGAATGTTGGCTTTCATCCATCATGCTGTTTAGTGTACACTGAACCATTGAGTAGATGTGTGCATCGGAACTGGAACCCCACGGAACCCAAAAAAAAAAAAAAAAGTCACACAGTTATTACTGTCGTTGCTGCAGAAGGTTAGATATTTGGGGAAAATAGAATCAACTAACTTCAGTAAAAAAAAATATTGCGGGCATTTTACATTAAAAAATAACTGCAAGGCCTGAAGAGATTAGTCAACATTTCTGCAGGAGTGATGGGATTAATCAACATTTCTGCATTGGACAAAGTTTCAGCAAGAGCAGGAGGGATTACTGTGGACATCCTGCAGGAACGGGGGTTTCTGAGGGAGTGAGAGGAATTAATCAATCCTTATTCAGGAGTGGATGGGATTGGGCGAACTTTCTGCAAGAGCGGGAGGGACAACTGTGGGAACCGGCAGGATTGGTCAAACTTTATGCTGGAATTAACAGGTTTGGTCAGATTTTCAGCAGGAGTGGACGGGATTAGTCAAACTTTCTGTGGGGCTGGTGGGATTAGTTAGACTCTCTGTGGGAGCAGGTGGGACTAGTCAAAGTTTCTGCCAGATTGGACGGGATTGGTCAGGCTTTTCTGATGGAGTGGTTGGGATTGGTCAGACTTTCTGTAGGAGCAGGCGGTATTGGTCAAACTTTCCGCAGGAACAGGGGATTAATCAAATTTTCCTGTGGGAGCGGGCGGGATTAGTCAGACTTTCTGTGGGAGTGGGTGGGATTAGTCAAACTTTCTGCAGGAGCAGGCAGGATTAGTCAGACTTTCTGTGGGAGCGGGTGGGAATCGTCAGACTTTTTTTTTTTTGGGGAGCGGGCAGGATTAGTCAGAGTTCTTTGCAGGCGCAGGTGGGATTGGTCAGGCTTTATGCAGAAGCAGGGATTGGGCAAATTTTTTGGCAAGAGCAGACGGGATTACTCAAACCTCACAGGAGAACTGGTGAAATTGATCAAACCTTCTGAGGAGGTGGGCAGGACTAATCAGAGTTTCTGATGGTACAGGTAGGATTAGTCAGACATTATGCTGTAGCGGGTGGGATTGTGGGAGCAGGTGGGATTAGTCAAACTTTCTGAGGGAGAGGGCGGGATTGCTCAGAATTCCTTTGGGAGTGGGATTTAACAGCCAGCCCCTGTGCACACTTCTACCAGTGAGTCCTCATAATATCTCTTCATCTCACGTCTTATCTGATGTGCCAACAGCCTCCTGAGAATGACTGCTTTCACAGTCGTTGTCTTAAGTGGAAGATTCTTTTGACCATTTGGTTTGATAGCAGTCTTAGTTTTAATGTGTAAGTTAGAGAAGGTGTGGTGTATTTGGATCAATGTGTATAACAGTGTCTTCTAAATCTATAATGCCACCCATGCTGAGAATTTTTTTTTTCTGTGAAGATGTAGAGTGTGTGTACCTAAATATGGTATGTATGTGGTGTGGATCTACAGGTTATTCCTGTAGGTTTGGTTTTTATTTTATTTGTGCGAGGAGAGCACAGCCTGTTGCATCAGTCTGCCATGATCTTTAGATTTATGGGTTCTTAAGGCAGTGTGGTCAGTGTGTGTGTGTGTGTGTATGGCAGAGCTTCTGGACAAACAGTTGAGATGGTATATTACTCTACAGCCCTGATTTGTTTAACTCTACCTTTCCTAAGTAAGCAGTATGGTAAACGTGACTTGACGAAAGTGTGTTAGGATGAGACTTGCTGTAATGTTTTATTATAAACTGTCTTAACCTCCTCTCTGTGACGTGGAGGACTGCTGGTCTGTGCATTTGCTGTACAGTTTGTTCTAATGCGAGTTCTTCACCTCCTTGTACTGTACATTGTGGTGTGTTTCACTAATATCTCGCCCATTTATCCTCATGAAGGCTTTCTTAATGGGTTGAATGAGGTGTACACTGAGAAATCCAGGTCTATATTTGGAACACTAGAACACAATATGAGACCACATTGAGAAAAAATGTACTAAACTGTACTTAAGCTTGTCACTGGGGTGGTACCCTCAAGGGCACATCCTTTGTATCTATTATTTTATCTTTCGCTTAAAAGGTGAATGTTTCTAAATGTACCTTTAAAACTTAAGTTGTATAATTAGACCTTAAGGAGCACTGCTGTACCTTTTTAAATGTGCACTGTATTCACTCCTGAAGCTCCTGGTGAAAGAAATACTGTATATGAAATGTACAAAAGATGAATCCTTGATGGTTCTACAGTTGGTACAGTTTAGTACTTTTTTTTCTGACAGTGTAGACAGCAGCTGTCAGTTTCAATTACAGATTATTTTGTCTTTTATGTCAAAAGTTAAAGGAACAGTTTCGCCAAAAATGAAATGTACACTTTTCACCTTTACCCCAAATGTACTCGCCGGGGCATGTTTGGTGTTTGAAGTTTGCATATAGTCAACTTAAAAGACTTTGGGGAAGTGCTGGCTCAATGCTCAAGGCTTGGGGCTACTGAACAGAAGGTTGTGAGTTCAAATCCCAGCACCGACAAGCTCCCACAGTTGGGTCCTTTAGCAAGACTTTTAACCGTTGATTGCTCAGATGGATCCTGTCTCAATTTTAAGTTGGCTAATGAGCAAATTTCTGGGTCAATAATAACGTTTATACATAAACAACTTCACAGAGAAAATATACAAATGAAACTGCATTGTTTTTGAAAATCACGTATAACCTACAATTCTGCCTCCTACCCGAGTCTGATGCTCGGACTGATGTCAAACTTTGCTGAGGAAAAACAAGATACTCTGGCTTCAGTTTGTCCATTTTTAGTTCAATTTAATGATGCGAGTCTATGATAATTTATGCTTTCTTCTGCACAACGCTATCTTCAGACACCGAATTTCTTGGCTCAGTAGCTACAATTGTGGTAATTGGACATTGTGTCAATTTTCATTTTTGGTGAAGTATCTTGTGTGTTATAGCGTGGATGTGTACTATCAATGTCCCTTCTCTTGTTCCCACTCAGACCAAACCGCTAACAGAGAGATGTGTGTTTAATCCGCCCTCTTTGTCTCTTGGTGATTGGCTTGCATGTAATGGGTGTAGGCCTTCTTTTCATACGATGCACTTTATCCAGTCTTTGGTGTTGTCGGTGGCTGATAATAGATATATTTGTGTGTGTGTGTGTGTGTGCACATGGATATGTTTATGAGAAAATGCGTGCATGTGAAACAGAACAGAAGTGAATGCCAACTCCTACTACAGACTACTCAGCTACTATTACAGCGGAACACACACCGTTCCTCGCAATCCAAATATTCTGTACAGGAACAGATCTCCGTTTGGTGTTCTTCAGGTGTTCTTCCTACTTCTCTACACCTAACAGCTGGTCGTTTCCACTGTTTTTATTTCAAACGGATTCTATGCAATTTGAGGTTTGTTTGTTTTTTTTTTGTTGTTTTTTCCAAATCTCTGGGTAGCTGGTAGGTTTTAGCTGGAATGCGTGTGCGAGTTCCTCCTCAGGTGCTTCAGCGAGGAACTGCATCAAAGTTGCTGCTGTTTTAAGCGAATGATGTCCTGGTTTAAGATCAGGTATAGGGTAAGAGGTAGTACGAGTGTGTGTGTGTGTGTGTGTGTGTGTGTAAAAAAAAAAAAAAAAAAAAAAAAATCACTGAATAAAAGTTACTAAGTCAGTTGGACCTTGTTGAGCTTGCAGGTTTCTTCAGTGTAAGCCAGGCATGTGATCTTCAGGAGCCCTGAAACAGAGGCATGGTGTAGGTTTGTCTTATGGAATGAGTGGTTACACTATACGAAAGGATTTCAACCGAAAGATGTAAAGCAGAGCTGTATCAAAGCAATTTCCGAAGTGAAATACTGTACCATTGATGTAAATGGAAAGATTATTTTAAATCCTTGTAAATAAAACTGTACAAAAAGAGTGAAAGTGAGAAGATGTTAATATCAGTCTACGATGCAGGAAAATATGGATCTGTATATTGGTGAATAAATCTTGTGCTGTAACAGATTTGTGTCTCTTTATTTAGTCTTGAGATATGTGTATAACCCTGAGTGACTCCAAGGTCACAGTTTTTTGTTTTTTTTTAAATTCCGCTCTTTTATTCTATCACATATTAAAGCAGAACAACACACGTGACCTTAACACTTACAATCTATTATAATCATTAAAATTGTGTTTTTAGCAAGAATTTTCAATACTGTCATGCATAGGATCTGGCTAATTTCTTCTTTTTGAGCTTATCTTTCCATTTTTCAGCCTAGAACCTAGCTTAGACCAAGGCATGTCTGAATTTGTTCCTAATTTATAATATAGTGCACTAAATCTTTGTCATTGCACATCCATAAGTTCTTTAAATCTTGCTTGTCACCTCCACATTTTTTCTTATGCTAGGTTAAAAGTGGGCAGAAGGTGAAGGATGTAGAATGTGATTGATGGCCATAAGCAGTTACTCTTCCCACCCACTAGTCTTCAAGCTGCAGCTTTCTTCTACTCAGCCTTTAGGATGATTAAATTTGGCTTTTATTTTGAAATGCCAGTGAACCTTGAAGGCTGTAACAACTTCACAGAGGGAACTCCCTGGCCAAGAAAACAGATACTATTATATAATTTATAACATGCTCAGAATGCAGTTCTTCATCAAGTATGGTTGAGTCCTGGCATCTTTGCCACAGGATAAATAATTCCCCTGAAACTACTGAGGCCCTTTTAGTGGCTGAATAAGAACTGAAATCGTCAAGCCATAGGTAGTGGCCTGTGGATAGTTGTGTTTTTGTTTTTTTTTAAATAAATTAATTAATTAAATAATAGAGGCCTGTATGTATAATGAATTTGATACTGCTACTTATTGTTACATTCATTCATTGTTAGTCATGTTGTCATTTTTGGATGATTAAATTCTCTGAAATTATATACAATCCACCATTTTCGTCGAGTTGATTTTAGGCAACGGGCCACAAGTTTTCACCCCCTTTGAACTTTTCCACATTTTGTAGTGTCACAGCCTGGAACTGAATTGGATTTAACTGGGATTATATGTCAAGAATCTACACAGAATAGCCCATGATACTGAAGTTGGAAAGAAAAATGCAAAATTGTTTACAAAGATTCACCCCGTTGCTGTTAGAGTTCTTTAGGAAAGAGAAATTTAGCTTGGTAATGAGACCATTTTAATCATTTTCTTGCTGTCTAGAGTTTATTGCTCTATTTTGGCCCCTAGTGGAATAACAGAGACTAGCCCTGGTGTATGCATTTTTATACAGTTTAGCTTAGCTTTTGCATTGAATCTTTAGTGAACTAATTTAGCTTAGTTTTTGCATTGCACCTCTAGTGTAGTACAACAGTCTGAAAAAGAAAACTGAATACTTGTGTTATAAAGTCCCAGTGAAGTATTATTCCACATGCCATTAACACTTGCTTTTCACAAGAAGGCTTAGGAATGTGTTGCAGGGATTTACACCTTATCTTAACCAATTAAGTAAATGCTTATGTCCAATGATCACATGTTGCACTGGCCAGTAACAGCTTAGATAAGTCAAAAGCTTCACCATGGGCTACGTGTGGTGATGGCTTTCCAGAGATCCTGCTAATTGTGGTATGAAGATTTTATTGAGTGTCGTTATTGGAAAGGCAATAAGAGAATCGCTTCCCTACATACTGTGTAGAACTCCTTCTTATATAAACACTGGGTTTGTTTTTTCATCTTAAAATTCAGAATTTAAGCTGTGTCTCTGAGTTTTATTTCTCTCTGCTCCATTAGAGCGTATTCAGGGTCTGAGGATCGTGGTTTTGTGTGGGTTTGGAGAGAAGCAGCCTTGTTTGCTTAAAAATAGCCCAATTATGTGAGGCTCCAGTCCAATCTGGCAGCACTGCTCTGGATACAAATAGTCATCTCTTGAGTGTTTCATCCTATATCATGTATCTTTCTGCCTGATGTCATGGTATGACATAGAGGTGTGGTGAGGAGCTCGGTCCAGCAGAGGGCAGCATCCTGATATTTCGCACCACCTGCAGCGGCACCCTGGCAGAGAAGCTTCCTGTGCACCCCAAGATGTAAGTGCAATTAATTACCTTCATCAGCATTGTTTTTACCATTCTTCTCATGCTCCATATTGAACAACATGTCCATATTCTCACTTCATCATTTTTGATGTGTAGGTCCTCTGTGTGGCTTGGTCATTTGATGTCACACCTCTCTTCCCCTGTATGAACTGATGTGTATTGTGAAGTCTTGTAGTTTCTCTCCTCTTCTCCTCCCACTCTCTCTCTCTCTCTCTCTCTCTCTCTCTGTCAGGCCTGAAAACCATTTTCATATCTTTCATTCTTGGCCTGAGGACAATACTGTTTCTATGACAACAGGCCCTACTGCATCCCAGCTTTGGTATCAGAGAAAGCAAGGGAGGTGGGAGACTAAGAGATGGCATGACATTTGGATTGCAATGGATCCATATCTGTCTTTTCAGTGAATCCTACTTTGTTATGAGCTTACAATATCAGAAACCCTCTCCAAAAATTGCACTAGTGGTCTAAATGTTTTATAACTTGGTTGTTCACACCAACTATATATAATATCTATATATAGATATCAATGATATCAATCCTACCACATCACCTGGAGAGGTTGCTTCATTACCACATAGTAGTAGTAGGCTTACTATAGGTTATAGTTCCACTATAATATTTGGTCAACTCTTGTTCTGCACGAGGCAGGAACATAACTAGCTATGAGGACACTGAGGTCCAGACCCCAGTATTTTCAGAAGGATTTTTTTGCCTCCAGTTGCCAAATTCAATATGGAAACAGTGATGTTATGATAACGTAGTGACAGAATGTAGCCTACTATGCATATAAACTTGCATTCCATGACCACTTAAAGCTTGCCCATAGACTTATTGACCCATTACAAGATGCTACACTACCAGATTTTAAATTCTTGTTGAGAAATTTTGCAACAAACATATGACACAGATATTCTGTAAATATTTATATACATGTAATGAAGTGAGTCACATTTCTGCAATGTGGACCTCCACTAAAATTTTGATCCTGGTTACAGCCCTGGCCGGAATACACCCTGGCTGGGATGCCAGTCCATCACATGGCAGCATGCACACACTCTCAATCAATTTATTTTTAGAGTAGCAGTCCACTTACTGGCATGTTTTTTGAGGTGGGAGGAAACCAGATAACCAAGAGGATACAGATACCATGTAATATTGTAAATCCCCTCCTGAAGTCTCAAATTGAAATCCTTTGTCACTGAAATCCAGGCTTCGAAGGCTCTGCACCACAGTATTTTTGTGCTTTGTTCATGAATACGCACAGACACCAGCTTGGGTCTTCAACTTTAGGGCCCCATCCTTATCTGAGCTCTGAAAATGCTTGTAAGGCAAGTTCCATCCATGTCTCCATTCTTTTTACAAATCTCTTCAACTTATTTATGAACACTTTTTTGATTTTTTTTATTTTTTTGATTTTTTTATTTAATATAAAAAGTCGTGGCCTAATGGTTAGAGAGTCGGACTTGCAACCCGAAGGTGAATCTGAAGGTCGCAGGTTCGAGTCTCGGGCCGGCAGGGATTGTAAGTGGGGGGAGTGAATGACCAGCGCTCTCTTCCACCCTCAATACCATGACTGAGGTGAGTCCCATGAGCAAGGCACCGAACCCCCAACTGCTCCCCGGGCGCCGCAGCAAAAAAAAAAAGGCTGCCCACTGCTCCGGGTGTGTGTGTGCACTTGGATGGGTTAAATGCAGAGCACAACACGTCTGGGTCACCATACTTGGCCACAAGTCACTTCACTTCTTTGTTATTTATTGTTAAGGCACTTGGGTTTCAACTGTCAGTTTTAGTTACCTAGTAGAACATTCTACCCAGGTCCTGAAGGACTGCAACTTTACAAAGATTTGTTTTTACCCCTTTTTATCACCAAATTCAGCCTATGAAGTCTGTGGGAATTAGCTGAGGCATGGACTTTGGTGTGTTAAATGATATAGAAAGCTAAACTCTGAAGTCTCATGGCTCTGCAGGGCTGGAACCTGCTCTACCCATTAGTATATTTCATATATTTTTGTAAATTGCTTTGAAAGTAAGCCAAATGAGTTTGCCAAATGAATAAATATGGTAAATTTATAACCTTAGGATTAAGCATAGTCCCTGTAGGGCTGAGAAGGTGCTGGAAAGTTGCATGTGTCAGAGAATAAATTAACATGTAGAAAGAAAGAGAGTATATGTAAAAATATATTAATCACCCTCTGTGGTACAATTTGTCATTTTAAATAGTGACAGGATGTAAAAGATTGGGGGAAGCCTTCAACTGACATGAGTACTAGGACTTAAAAATCTGAATGAACATATTTACATTGCACACACTGAGACACAGAAGTTATTTTACAGGGGTGTGACTGATCATTTTAGCAAAGAAGTAATGACAGGATAACATTTTTTCCATTAGCTCTGATTTGCCAAAATATAAATGCACTAAAACATGTTTTACTGCTGAACATAACTGTATTTGTATGATGTATTTTGATGCATTGCTTGTCATTAAAAGTCTCTAAACCTATGGGTCTCTGAGGAAGTAGCTCAAGTGTTTACTCAGAATGTGAGCGGTAGTGGGACTAATGCCTGCATTCTGTGCTGTGGTTGTTCAGCATTTAAGGTTATGAGCTAGTGATCAGGAGATTGAGCTCAAATCCCAGGATCAGAGGATAACCAGAGCACCACTGTTGGGAATGTTTGAGCAAAGCCTTTAACCCTCAGCTGCTCAGTTTTGTATTTAAACTTGCATTTAGAGGCACAGTCCAGCAGATGGCAGTCTGTGTTATGCAAGAGCAGACTTGTGTATAGTTATTCTTAGCCATTTTGTTCCCTTAGGTCCTTTCTGTCATGATACATTGGACTGACTTTTGTTATCTTAAGCATCACTTCTGTATATAAATAATTCTTCTGTTTTTTCCAAAACAATTTTTTTCTTTCCATATAAGTTTGAAAGGTGTACTTTTCCCTGCCACTACATAAGTTTGAATTGGAATAGATTATAAAACAAGAATCCTTGGGGGAAAATTTAGACAAAAGGTCCTTGCAATGTGTCACACTCCCTGGAGCTGATTGGCCACTAGTGCCGAAAGACAGCCCATGGGCAAAAGAAGTTGAGCTGAAGTGTCTGGACTGTCTAAAAATTGTGACCTATCAGAGTGCAGCTGTCAGAGGGAAGCTTAGTGGGGCTGCTTTGTCACCTCGGCATGGGGCCTAACTGCTGTGAGAGGGAGCTCTGAGCAAGAGAGCCTAACTCCTAGGGTAAAGGAGGGGATATAGTGGGCTGTGGACTCGGTAGAACTAGCTGCCTTTAGACTGGGAACCCAGAAAATCACTAGAAGGCCACTCCAAAGAACTAAGCAACCAATTCATCGCTATGGCTGAAATGGAGTCCAAACTTCCAAAAGAGTATTCTGGAAGCTGCTAAAGCAACGTGATCCTGTGGGACTCATTCTAAAAATATCCACCGTCAGGAATACATGGACTTGCTCTGGCTGTCTAATTGGCCAAACATTAAACTTTTTTTCTGCTTCTCTAATTGGACTTGTTTAAGGATGCGCAAAACATATTCCAAAAGTTGTGTTTGCAATCTGAAGGTAATTCTTGAATTCATTGACTAACCTTCACTTGCCTGAGGGCTTCCTAGAAAATGTTTCTATGTTTAACAGTTTTGGCAGTTTCACATGCTGCTCAAGGCTCTTTGAATATCTAAGGGAGACATTTTGAATCTCAGAGTTGCTGTCAACAAGCTGGCATTGACAAAGCCTTAATTGGACTTCCAGTGACTTTCTTCTGAAATGCATTTTCAAGTTATGAAATGGACGAGTGAAACTTTTCAAGTGAGTCAGAAAGTCTAGTTTTAGCATAAAGCCAAACTGTTAATCCAATCAAACTAGTCCAGTAATTTACAAAGAAAGTTTGGTACCTCTCTGCTGAGTCATGCGAAAGGCCGAGGTGCAGATGACCCTGAAAAAGGGTGCAGAAGATGGATCTGGGGGAATTGCACCTCCAAGCCCACGGATACCCTCCAAACGGGCTAAAGTCAACCCTGACCAGATGGTGCCTGACCCAAGCTCCATCTATCCCACTCCAACACCACCTGTCTTCATCCGAAAAATGAGGAATGCTGCCGTAGGTACTGGCTGTGACATCCGTCTGAAAGTAGCTGTGGCAGGAGATCCACAGCCCTCTCTCTACTGGTACCACAACGATGACCTCCTCAACATGGATAACCAGGAGTATGGAGGACTCTGGATACGTGACTGCAAGCCCACTGATGCAGGCCTCTACACCTGTATTGCTACCAACTACCTGGGGGAGGCCAGGAGCAGCGCCGTCCTTGCCGTCTTGGACCTGGGAGAAGGTAACCAGGGATAAACTTCAAGCCCTACCTGCCAATCTTATTAGTTATTGCAGGTGCAACCTGCATCCATTACCAGGATTTGTGTCTCTCTTAGGCTTGTTGGGCATTTCAAAAGTGTAATTAATTTCCCCTCCCTAAGTTCCTTTTCCTAATCCAGTTTTAATATGGAACCTAATAATCTTGCAAGGATTTCCCCTGCAGGAGTTTGCTCTGCTGTCTAATGAGGCTGGTGCTGTTTCATTGTCACATATTGAGCTGTGGAAGGGGAAGGGAAAGGTTCGTATTATCACTATAATAGCACAGTGTACCCATGATTTGGTGCAAATGAGATAATTAGCCTAATGGGCAACTAGTCCCCTCATATGTGTCTTTCACAAAATGGTGGATCATCAGACAAGTGAAGTAAAATGGAGTTGCCAGTATCCTCAGTTGCTATTTGCCATGAGTCTGTGAGCAGTTATCTTCTTCGGGGGTGGTTTGGTGATAGTGTGGGGCAAGGAGAGTGACGGTGGCAGCTGGGGAGGTGACTCAAACTGCTCCTTGTCCCAAAGTGGAGCTGTGAAATTACAATGTTACATATTCAAGAGTAGCACACTATGTATTGGAAAGCTGAAATAATCAGATACATGATGCTGAAAAAGCCTCATGCATATTTATTACTGGCCACCATGGGTGCGTGAATATACGCCACTGCTGGTTTAGCAAGTAAATCAATAGACAGTGTTGCAGGGACTCTGAAGCAGATCTGAAATATAGGTCAATGGTTAACAATTTCCTAAGGAAATATAGCAGCATGGCCATTAAAGGCCATTGTGTCATTTAGTTGAAAATAGCTTTCAGCAGGGAATTCCTTACATTCTACAGATGATTTGTTATTCGTGTTCCAGTGAATGTTGTTTTGACTGAATTGCCTCTGTACCTTTTGCTTGTTCTTGTTGGTTGGAGAGCTGTACCTTTGGCTGTTCTACTCCTCGCTGGCAGAGTTACTATATCACTGTTACCCTTATCTTTACTGTCAAGCTGTCTGAAGAAGAGCCATGATTTACAGGTTGCTCCAGGGCCAGGTCTATCAGTTCCAGTCCTAAATGAGAACAAGTCTGTGGCTTGACTTTGAATTTTCTCTGGTTAAATTTTAACCTTTATATTTACTAATTTGGCAGGTTTTATCAAATTGACTTTCAAGTGAGACAGAACCAGGTCTCAGTTTGAGGGGGAACATAATGAAGTGTCTTGTTAAGGAAATAATAACAAAAATTATCCTCTTTATAAAGCTGCCAACCCAGTTTTCCTCTGAACTAGTCTCATATGATATTACTAAGATTTCTATTATTGGTAATAAAAAATAGCAAAGCAAAAACTACAAGATCTGGTAAACAGGTATTAAGCAAACCAGCGTTAAAGTTACAGGATGTAAGAGTTAGAAATGTGTCCTTTTCTGGTACAAAATTGTTATTATGCTATTGTAAGCTACATTCAGAAGAACATTTTGTAATGTAGGTTGTGCTGCACCCTTCTTCCACCTCACAGATTAATCTCACATCTGCGAATGCACACTTTCAATTACAATTCAAGGCTGTGTCCTACACCACCTAATGCACGCTAAGCAGTATGCCTAATTGCCAATGATACCAATGGTATGCCGTGGTGTAACTGTGCTCATTCAGTATCATAAATAGTATATAACCAACCATTTTTGTGAACAAATTTGTGACCTAACATTAGTTAGCTATGTAAAAGATAAATTCCGGTTGAAGGGGAAAACTTTGTCCACTGTAATCTCATAGCGTCATGCAGAGGGCCAGACCATGGGTTAAATGCAAGAGCTTTCTGCAAAGGTGTGTGTATATCTCTGGGACTGATAATGGGGGGTTGGGGGGGGGGGGGGGGGGCAGCTAAACTATATTGTAGATAACAAAACTTTTATGCTTAGTCATTTCCAGTCTTTTTTTAACCTAATAGGTTATCAGAGATAACCTAATATCTCTGAGTATTTTGTTATCTAATCTGTGTTTTTTATTATCTATATACTTTGCTGTCCAGCCTGTGAAAAACGTTTGGCATGAACCAGATAGTGTTAGCGCACTAGGTAAAATGCTCACCAGAAAATAAAAAGACAGATCATGCAGCGGGCTCAAGCAAAAGTCTCAAATCGATCACTGTCATCCAATATACCAGAGTTTAAAATACAAAAATACAGAGAAACTCACCACTGCCTCCTGTTAGTAACTCAACAGCTATCAGGAGCTCTCTAGCTAAACAAAACTGAGTTACGATATAAACTCTATCTATCAATCACTAGCTTCCGACCAAATTTGAGAACAAATAAAGACCTTAATAGTTAATGAAAAGGGTAAAATCCATCAGTATTTAAACCTTTTTCCTATTATAGTATAATATCTGACTCTTTTACTCTGTTACTCCCATTTGTTTAAATTTTCACACACACACACACACACACACTCACTCTCTCTCACTCTCTCTCTTTCTCTCTCTTTCTCTTGATTGGCTGTGTCTCCTGCCAGTCACTATGTAGCCAGAGTTCTTTCATGCCTAAATTTGGGGCATGGATATTTGATGTACCTGAGTTCACATATGGTATACCTGTAACCTTAATTAGGTTGGTTGCCTAGCTAAGTAACTCTCACCGCTGTGACCCGGGTTCGATTCACGGCCAGAGAACCAACCCCAGCCACTGGGGTAGCACATGACAGTGCACTCCCAGTGTCAGTCCCAAGCCTGGATAAAATGGGGGAGGGTTGCATCAGGAAGGGCATCCGGCATTAAAAACTGTGGTTAAATCAAATATGCGGACCAATGATCCACTGTGGCGACCCCTAACGGGATCAGCCGAAAAAAGAACAACAACTGCCAGTATTGCAAGCTAAGGCTCTGTTACATTTTGTCAATATGGTAGCAAAAAACTAACAGAAAGTGGCAATTTGACTGACATAGCAGGCAACCAACAACAGACCTTTCCCTGTAGCCTGTATTCAAACATAAAAAAATTATGGAGTTTAATCACCACTAAATGCTGCAAACAAAACTCTTCGCTAACTTTTAAGGATTTGTTTCAGTCTGGTAACTATATCTAAATCCATTTGTGTTACAGTGTTCAAGTGTTTGCTTTGTTCTGGAAGTTGCGTACATGCAAAGATCCAATCATACTGTAACCACCAAGATGCTGAAGGTTGTGGCCAGAAAAGTGTACAGAAGATATTAGACACTCTGTATCCCAATGACAGAGCATCTGAAGCTGAGACTGCTATAAAGGCAGGGCCTAAATCATTTTGACCTATCCCCTGGAAAGATGATTTGTACAGATTTGACTAGGTGGAATATAAATGAAATATATAGATAAGCAACATACAACAGCTAAATCACAAACTTCCTATAACTACATCATATATCAGATTACATCAGAAGGCTGAATGAGATCAGTTGCATTGTTTTGCATTACATTGCTTTGCATTGCACTATAGTTATCTATAGATCAAAGGAAGTACAATTATGTGACTGGACTACTGAGTTACAGATCAGCGGGGATTGTTTGAGAGCCTCCTCTGCAGTGTGAGGGTTTGTGCTAAAAGCCAGGGCTGCTTGCGTCAGTACTCACCAGCCTCAACATCTTACACCTGTTCTGTCACTCATGGCTCTAGCCTCTCTCTCTCTGTCTATATATTTGTGTCTTTTCTTCACGCCTTTATTTCATCATTCTCATATTTTCTTTCTTATTCCCTTTCTCAATTTCTCTCTTGCTTTCTCTGTATCTTTTCATACATTCCATCTAATATTGCACGCTTCACTCTTTCTTACTTCATTTCCCCATCATCTCTGACCCTTCAACAGGTTATTTCTGTCCCTGGAATGTGCCAGGTCTCACATTTTCGTGATGTTAATAGGCCACTGACTCTCCAGTTGCACAGAAAGACATCACACCTATATATAGTACCTTGGCGTAGAGGTCTGACAAGACCTTCTCCATGTATGCCCAGTCTAAATGAATAGGTGAATAGTGGAGGGATTTGTGTGTGCTTCCTGATTAAACCATTCTGTCAATACATGTTTGCTGGCATGCTTTGGAATAGAGCTGTCTGAGAAGCTTGGCAGATTTAAACTCTCATATAAAGTAAAGATGTATACTGATACTGGCTGGGAATTTCACCATGTGTTGTTTCAGAAATAACCATCATGGCTTTTCAGACTTTCAAAAATAAACATTTCCAGAAATGTGAGCTAGGAATGAATGGTTATTTTGTTAAACTTCTGAAACTGCTATACTTTAACTGTGGTGGTGACGGCACTTTACATGAACCATGCACCGTAGGACTGACATAACCATGCCATACACACCTCATGGCAGCAATTTTTTCCAGTCACATTACAGTGTCAAGTTACGGTTAGTGGTAATTGCCATGATGAATTTTTAATGTTTGATGTCCTCACAGCTTATTAATTTTTCATAGGTTTACTCATTTTTCTAAGTTTACTGTAGATGCATTAACAGCTTATATAACATATTAAAGTCACTACAATGGTAATCTTGTTGGCATATAGCTGTATGTCTATGACACGTCATAGGTCCTACAGAATATGAGACTACTACAACAAAATGTCAGGCACATGTTATGGTAACTATTTGCATAACTATTTATTTAAAGTAATCAGATTACATTGCTTTCTTCAGTCAGAGCCTTTATGTTGTTATGGCTAGAGTACATTTAACAGAAATCTGCATGTGGCAGAAGCTCTTGTGTCATCAAACATTAAGTGACGGCTTTAAGATTGTTTGTTAACAGTAAATATTCAATGTGGATGCCAAAAATGAAACCTTATATTGATGTCTTTGCATCTTTGGGGGAAAAAAAAAAAAAAAAAAAAGGTGGTGGTGGTGGTGGTGGGGGGTGGGGGGGTGGGGGGGTGGGGGGGGGGGGGTGTATGTTCAGCCCTGTTTAGCCTATTTATACCAGCCATTCATACAGTAGTTCCCACCATATTTTATAGGGCCTCTCTAGATCTAGCAAATCATCAAGAAACAAAATTGTTCTCTTGTGGTTTAATATAATTTTTTTTTTAGAGTCAAACACCACTCTGATTAAAATTCCACTCAATCAGAAGAAAGCTGTTTGCATTAAAGCAAGAAGATACATGTGGAGCTGCAGATGATTAGATTTCTGTTTTGCCTGGTAATTTTGACACCAGTGTATTCTACCTCGATAGCAAAATTCACTGATTTGTAAGAGCTGTATTGCCTGGACCAAAGAGGATAATATGAAAAAATATGTCTTTTGGGGAAAATAAATGTTCTGAAGCATAAAGACATTTCATTAGGAATGAACAAGATGGTATGTGTCTCACTTACATGTCCTGGTACACTGTGTGTTTTGTTTTTTTGGGTTTTTTTTTTTTTTTTTTTTTTTTAGACGTCTGCCTGTCTGCACTTTGTCCAAATGTCCCAAGTCTTTTTCCACCTCAGCCATTTCTGTTCTTTGTTTGTCAGTTCTCTGTTTGATGTCATGATATCGGCTTGGCTCACAGCTCCCTCAAAGGGGGAACTTCTTTGTAAGGTTACAAACAAGTGTGTCTTCAGTGCGTTATTGTTTAGCTCTTACATTGTTTAAAGAATAAGGACACCTTTAACTTGGCTGGTTCATGTTAGTTATTTATCGCTTGTATATTCCGTTATATGTTTATTCCTTCTTTACCTTGGCTTCCATACTGCCTTTTGTATGTCAAACATACAGGCTGTGGACTGGAACTGACCTGGTAAGGTTTCTAATCCGGTCCCTCAAGTGAATTTAAAATATTTTAAAATCTGTGTTTTAAATTATAATCTATTTGTGAGCTGTAACTGAATTGATAGATTTGAAAAAAAAAAAAAAAAAGAGCTTGTTTCTGTTATTCCACCAGGGGCCAGAATAGAGCAGAACTCAGGGCTATAAATGTGGCTACTGACAAAATGTGCTAATGATAAGAAATTCTACATTAGCAAGCTAAAAATCTGATGCTGTAACCATGTCTCTTTCCAAAAGAACAAATTTAAGGATTTGCAATCGCAACTTTTACTTTTTTATTTGGAATTAAATTAGCAAACTATATTGTTTACCCTGCACTTCAATGATGTATCTGTTGGCATTCAGAATGTATCTTACCAGATAAATGTATCTGATAAATCTCTGATAAATGAACACATTTAACTGGAATTGTTGATGTGTTTTTGGTCATCAGATAGTTTTTTTTTTTTTTTTTGGTCCGGCCTACTTGATATTGTCACCCATTACCTAAAATGAATCTGCCCCCCCACCCCCCTAAAGAATTGTTATGTTAAAACTCTTGTTCTTCTTATTGTCCTCAGGGAAAGTGCCATCCTGCTGTTTGTTATGCTTCAGATCCCAGTTGACACATATATGGCTAAAAAAAGTGCAATTCTGTCACTCTTTTCCTGTTCTCATGCCTGGTATTGGTTGACAGTCACCTCCCGTGAAAATAAGCTCAGCAGGGATCACTTACGGGGAAACATAAGAGACGAGATACCTTTTTCTCTGCATTTAAAAAGAAATAAAGGTGATGAGAAACGCTGTTACTGTAGTAAACAAACAGACAGAAAATCCATGAGCAAATAAGTTCCTAATGTAAGTATGCAAGGAGCAGTTCATCTTCAGTCAGTCGTTCTGTTAATCAGTATACGAGTCCTGCTGAGAGTTACTGCCCTGCTTCACACGTAAAGTTAATATAATTAATAATAAGAAGAGATAATGCTTTGAATTCAATGAAATGAAAATAAAGTACCATTTCTCACATTCTGTATTATTTGATGAGCAATTTAGATCACTGTACGATAAATTTCAGTTCCTGGACTTGCTTATAGTAGCACTTTAATTATGATTCCTCCAGAGCGTAATTTCCTTAAAAGCATCTTGTTTACTGCATGTTTCAGCTATGCTCCATTGGCATTTTACATGTAGGCCAAACAAGCAATTGATGTGCACTTAACCATGCTTAACTGAAAGACATCTAGGAGTCCGTGCATCTGCAGTGACGCACTTTCTGTGAAGCTGAATCTCATATAAATTCTCTAAACCCCCCCCAAAAAAGGGAAAACACATGGTCATATTTAAGAAACATATAAAATGACATCAAAATGAAAATGACATTTACAAGATGCAGAGGTGCAGAAGGTTACACCTTTCTGGTTTCTGGGTTAAAAAAAAACAAAAAAACAATATACACCTATATATATATATATATATATATATATATAGATATATATATATATATATATATA
>CM075007.1:22728560-22737164 GCA_037576675.1 Pangasius sanitwongsei | reverse complement strand
TATATATATATATATATATATATATATATATATATATATATATATATAATATATTGAAAAATAATGTTAAAAATGTGAGTGTGTTCTGAAACAATCCTGCAATCCAAAACACATGCAAAGTGAACAGGAAAAGTGTCTCGGTCTGCAGACCTGATTTGAATAAGGCAATGTATGAAATCTAACAGATTTAAAATATATGTCAAGATCAATGGACAGAAATGGCAACGTTAAAACTCAGGCAGCGTTAAAACTGATATATCAGAAATATTAGGAGTCAGATGATCCTAAAACTGTTAAGAGCATATGAAAGGTTGAAGGCAGTTGTAAAAGCAAACATTATTCAGGATCTTTCATAATCACATTTATATTATTTAGATTATTACTTTTCAACATTGAATCTAAGAAACATTCATTTAACCATCCAAACATCTTATTTTTTTCATGAATGTGTTCCACAACATTCACTCAAACTTGTTACCTGAACATATTCACTCCTATGAAATATTTGGAATATTCCACAAGTCACATTTTCTCATATATATATACATATATGACACAAATCCTAATCATGGAATCACACATACAGTATTTGAGCATTTTTGTGATAATGAAGAAAGATCTGTGAAACTTAACACATTTAGATGTATTGTTGCTATAAATACAATTTCGTTCTTTTGTCCTAAGGGTATGCAAACTTTTGCACCCAGCTGTGAAGTTCTCAAAGCATATCAAGCACAATGAAAATGGAGCAATAAGGAAAAAACAATGGTAGTAATTCTTTGTACTTAAACTTACAAATAAAAGATCCTCCATGGTGTAATGCTGCAGCTACTGAGTGCTCTAAGGCAGAACGTGTGCTAGTGTTTAGAGGGTGTATGAACATGGCCCCAGAAATAGATCATTTGACTCACTTATGTTCTGCCGTGAGATCACTAGAGCGTGGGGGCTTTGGAACTGCAGGAACACTGCCGAGGGACGGAGAAGCAAGAAAACCAACACATAAAGAGATTTTAAGCATGTACGATTTATTGTTAGCTTATAGTTACATGGCTTGACAGCGGGGAATGCAGCAGTGTGTTGTGTTCTGCTGGCTCTATCCTGAAATGTTAGCTGAAATAGGAGCTGAATGATGCAAAGAGGCCTTTTAAAGATATCAAGGGTGATTGAGCTTTTGTACCCTAGCCCAAGACATGGAAAGGTAGGCCTTGTTCAATATTTACTCTCTCTCCTTGATCTCTCCTCTCTTTCGCTTCGATCTGTCACTCATGCACACACTGGGGATGTTCGACTTGAATGCCATTAGGCTTCAGTAATTTGAGATTGTGCAGGTGCAGTGATGTAGTGATGGTTAATTTACTGACATTACTCCAAGCAGTCTTCTAGGTTTTAAATATTGTACAGATCTAACACCAAGCTAGTCGCCAGAGTCGGCATTATGGGAATCATTATAAAAGCCATTATGGCATTATAAAAGCCATATTAATAATTCAGATAAGATGCTGATTAACTGGTATTATATGCAGCAAAAATGTAAATATTTGACGTATAGACTGATAGTGGGAACACTTGGGACACCTTCACATGCCGCCACCTTAATGATGAGATGTTTCAAAGTTTAATAAAATTGAAATTTATGCTATTATATACTGTATATAAAATCTAAAATATTATATGTATTTCTGAGTGCTCAAAATGGTAATAGGATTTCCAGTCTTGAGGCCTATTCGGATTGGATTGGTTTTACACAGGGAGGTGGAGTAATGAAATTATTAGCAGCATATCTCTGGGATTTTAGTCCAGTCCGAATCTGTCATGTCAGTAAATTTTACAGGCTTCAGACTGTATGACCATTACAAATACCCCCAGTTAATATATATATATATATATATATATATATATATATATATATATATATATATATCCCTTCTGAATTGATATTTTATAATTTAGTTATTATGAACTTGGCAGTGGTGAAAAGTACAATTACTTTATTACCAGACTTTATGGTAAGATGGGATGGGATGGATGGGATGGATGGATGGATGGATGGATGGATGGATGGATAGATAGATAGATAGATAGATAGATAGATATCAGTACCTTATTTGAGATGTTCTTTCACCTAACACTGTTGACTTGTGATATTTCAAAATAAAAAATCTCTACTTTTTTCACTACATTTTCAAACACTTCAGTTCTAGACAGACAGTTCCTGACAGCCTCAAGGAGTTAATCTCAATTCCTAACAGATGACTTGAGACCTAATTCCCATCACTGTAATCAGTCTGCCGCTACATACACTTGGCATTTATCAAAGTAGTTTGTTTTGTGACTGCTAGCTTTCGGCATTTAGCTAGTTTACTACCATTTGATAGATTAGGAATAAAGCCTTTGATAGTTGGTTTTGGCAAATGTTTTCCCACATTGCTAGGTTCCCTGATGAAAGAGACGCTAATTTATCATTGGTAACTAAAATCCGTGTGCAAACTAAACTAATATCAGTGAATCTTTCTTGTACTTTTATTTCATGCTTTAAGTAAATTTGAAAGTTTATACTTTTCCAACTTTAACTTGAGTGAAAAATATGAAGCTGTACCTCAACTTTTACCAGAAGGTTTCTTTAGACTATTGCACATTTATTTGAGTAAAGAATTTTAGCACCTCTGGAACTTGGGGAATCTCTCACTTGGGGAGCTCTGGTTTCTTTTATAAAATGCTTTAAGGTTTTTGGCAGAATCTTTTTATTTATTCAGTGGCGTATACACAATTTCTTGTTGATAGACCTCTCAGTATGGCAGCATTGCTGACATATATTTGCAAAGACTTTGAACATTTCTAAAAATGGCTTTTTCACAAATAGCGATCATCACATTGTCACATCAGCAAGACAACCTCATAACTCAACGGTTTTGGGCAACTGTAATGTTACAGTAGTAGATGTTTCTATATTCAAGCCATTTTTTTTTTCCAACTTTTTCCTTTCATCCTGGGAGCTCTGGGCAGTACTCTGTTTTGTGTTGAAAAGGTCATATATGTGAAATTAAATTTTTCTTTTTTTTTTCTTTTTTTTTGAGAAAGTAGATTTTGGAGTTGATAATGTTGCAGTGTTCAAATATTAAGATCAAATGTGTGGTTTGACTGCCAGTGTTTGCTAGTTTCATCCTCCTTGGAAAGTTTTATCTTCTTTTGCATTTTCAACATCACACATATCTATATTTATGCTAGCGAGGAACACATTGCTGCATGTACAGGAAAATGTGAGGGGTGAAAAGGGAAAATGTGATATAATAAAAATAAGAGGATAGATAACACAAAGTCAAGGTTAGGTTCCAGTGTTAGGTTCCAGTGGGAGTAAGATTAAGCAGAGTTAAGCAGGGTTTGGTCCACAAATGTAACAATATACTGCTGTGTTATGCAACAAAGATGACTAAAATAGTGTTTGTGTCAGTTTCAACCATGTATAGCTTTCCAAATGCATGCCATTTCTATATATTATTACCAACATACATTTGCTGAGCTTGTTACCTATCCCAAAATGCAGTGCTCTTTACTAGCCTAAAGCTAGGGAATGTGCACACAATAGAGATGTCACTAACTTGATATTTATACACTCACAACTGCCCTTGTTCCCACTGCTTAATTTAATATGCGCTTTAAATATAGTTAGATGCTAGTAAACAGTCTCAATGCATCATACTAAATGAATTCTACACAATATTAGCTTTTAACCTAAATGTAATCATTTAGACAAGACATGTTTGTTGTCAAATTTCTGCTTTTTTGGATTTGCACTGGAGCAATGAGGCCAATTTTACTAACAAATAATGGAAGCTTATAGCTACTAGTTTGGTAATGTGCAGACATCTTGAGTTGTTCAGTATCTCAGAAAAACCTCTGTATGTGCTTTATGTCAGTACATGACTGTTATCTGTAACTGTTATCTGTAAAATGGACAAAAGGATGTTACAGTAGTAGTAATAATGGCAGCCATTTTGAACATCAGACTCAATTAGGTGGTGTGGCCTAAACTTTTAAAGCAGAATTGTTTATTAGAAGTGATGCAGATGACCACATTGATCCAATTTGATTTATTTGTAAGGAATAAAAGGTGACGAGGTGTACTGTTATAGAATAATGGTGTGATGCGGCCTGACACGAAGTGGAGCATAACTGCACATCCCAAAGTGTTTTATTTCTCTTATACCACAGGAATTTGCAACCGATCACTTACCCACTTCTGTTTTTTTTTTTCTCTCACTTGAAGTTTATTGTTAGGTTTAATTATGTGAGCATTGACCATACACGTCCCTGTGTAAGATGTTTCTATAGAAATGATAATGTATTAGAACGAGTGTATTACTATAACACTGTGAAATGCCTTGCAGCCAGAACTACTACCAGAGCTGCTATTATAGCAAATTATTCAACACACTTAACAAAAAAAAAAAAAAAACACTTTTCTAATACTTATCTTGATATTTTATGAAATCTTGAATTTCTTTTTGTGCCAAACTATCATTTGAAGATTGCATTAAGTGATCAAGCTGATGTTCTCTTTGGCCATCTTACTGCTTTTGGAAAAGCTTCTCCCTGCGAAATTGCGAAACTGAAACAGTATAAGTACAGTAGGAGTCGATCAGAAGAGGAGGATGTGTGTGTAATGGCTAATGAAGGCTTTAAAATAGAGATGGAAATGCAGACATGGCTGTAGGTGCTGGTACAATATCAAGGCTACATCAATGTCAGATGAGAACTCTGAGCAGGAAATATTGCAGCGTGCTGGTTGTGTAGTGCTAGGGTGAAACTGCAGCATGGTGTACTGTGATCTCTGTGCAATGGCATCGTGTCCATCCATCAGACTAGAAATCTCTCGATACAGTCATAGTTTCCATGTACCATGTGAACTGTAAGGATTCATACTATGCTGTGTGTGTGTGTGTGTGTGTGTGTGTGTGTGTGTGTGAGTGTGGTCTCACAGGGAGAGTGGGACTTCCCCTAACTGAGCTGCAGTTGCTGCTGCCATTCAGAGGACGAGTAAACAGGCTGTTCAGAGAGTGTGTGCGCGCGCGTGTGTGTGTGTGTGTGCAGTACAGAGATCTGTGAGCCGCCAGTGAAGTCAAGTGCTGCAGATGATTCCTAATTTAAGCTAGTGTGAAGAACACAGGACTGACACACACACACTCACACACTCACACGGTCTGCAGAAGAACCATCATTGTTCCACATAACACCACATTCATCTGTAACTGTTACACTGAAAAAATTTTTACATGCAAGGATCAAATAACCTCAAGCTACATAACCACGTAACTTTTTAAAAGTAATTTTTTAACAGACATCTTCTCCATATACGAGTTTAAGTTCGATGTAAAACTACATCATAATCTGCATAACTTCCAGCTCTAGTTAACATCTCCTATACGGCAGCACCTGTAATGTCACGAAGTTCACCGTGAAGGTTTATTCGTGTTTATAGATTAGCGTAAGTCACACTGTGTCCTAAACCACAGCATCAAGTCTGTGATGACAGTGAAGAACTGAATGTGGTTTGAAGTATATGGTGATGGAAAAGATTTTGAGAGAGACAGGTGAGGTATTATTTCTAGGCTATATTAGCTAGAGCAGCATCTGTTCCCTAAATTCCACAGGCTTGTAAATGAGACTTTGTTCTCAAAGCATTTTTCCCTTGTAAAAATAGAGCTTCCTGCATTTTGACGTAGGCTTCACATCAGAATAGCTTTGAGTTGTTGATGTCTGATAAACAGGGCCATTGTTTTGCTGCATTTGATTGTGTGTGTGTGTGTTTGAGGTTTTGAATTGGCTGTATATTGAATTCTTAATCATGTGAAATGCTAGTTTTTGATGGTGTAATACAAAGGTTTGTATAAAACAGCATAGTTGTAATATTATGCTTGTAGTCCTGTGGCACTGGGCTTTTTATACTTCATAGGTAATTCATAGGACCAAAATGTACCTTTCAAACATTTTCAAACTCAAGCATGATTATAATTCCATGCATTTTGGGATAATCCTGCCTCCTAACTCAACAAGCCATACTTCCATCATTTTCTTTACTAAATTATGAAAGCTAAAATTGGTACTTCAGAAGGTGCTGACGAATTCCTGGCATCTCTCCGTCTCAGTCGTGATGGTGTTTTTTTTTTCTTTTTCTTTTGGGGATAAAGTTGCTGGAATGTGCCATGCTCATTTCAATTTCATCACACTAGACATAGCTCTGATTGGATCTTGGGTTGCTAAGGCAAAACACACACCCACTGTTTGTATTGAGCTTGTTGCACATCTAACACACACACACACACACACACACACACACGTCTTCAAGCAGGTCATGCTTTCTTTTTAAAAATGAGCACCACTGTTGATCAGGACTATATTCTCTCTAGATATTATGAGTAATTTAGGGTGCTAAAAACATCCATAACTGAGACAAATATGTCAGAATAGTGTATTTCTTGTACATATGTGGGAGCTGAAACATTTATTTTCAAAGACTTTTGAATCCATCATGATTTTGTCCTCACTGACCGAACACACTCTGGACCTCCATTTTGTCCCTTTTGCGGTCCAGGTTTTCTACTAATTGGTTGCACCTGTTCCTTGTTTCCCACTTTCCATATTTGGTCAAAGCTTCCTATTTTTGTCACTTCTACCTCTGTCTAACGCTTGGTCCTCTCAGTTCCTTTCTACCTTATTTAACCCCTTTGGCTCATTTCTGCTTATCACCAAAATATTACTTTTCCTCTGAGTTGTAGTTCCTTGTGGTTTCTGAATTTTGATTTATTATTTGTAGCATCCATATAAGTAAAAATATTAACTCAACAAAATATTCTACTGCTATTTCTATATGTGCTGGCATTTTGTTATGAACTAAATTTATGAATATCCATGACCAGGGGTTAAATTTGGGAGAGCCATCTTTAGATTATTTGAACAGCAAGCAGAACTGTAAATGTAAATCATAGCACGGTCCAAAAGGTGGTGGTGATAAAAAATGATGTAATACAGTTCCACACTGCCTTATAGAACTTTTTTATTTCAAAATTTTAAAGTATATTACTGCAGTGTAAATAAGTCTATGCAAAAGTGATCTTTTTTTCAGTCTAAATCCATGTCTTTGCACTACCACATCTTTGCCAGAAAAGAATCAGAAGATAATTTCATATTAATTTGAGGAGAAATCCAAAAAGCGAGGGATACTGAAAGCTTAATGTCTCACCACCCAAGTGCATTAGTTAAATGAAGCCCTTAGAATAAAGCCATAAATAATGTTTTAATCGCATTTTTACAATGCCAAATGTTGAAAACTGTTCCTATATTTTTCAAACCTATGAAAGAATTAAGGCACCAATGCTGCTAAATATCAATTTAACTCATGACCATTACAAATTGTTGAATGACAGTGAGATCTGTGGATAATAGTCTTAGTAATATATTGTGTAAAAATGCACATTGTGCACTTTTATTCATAATGTAAGAAATAAAATATGGCAGGGTGTGCTGTTATAGGAAAATAATCAACAATGTGGTGGTGTAATGCAGCTCCATATGAAGTGGAGTTATTAATACCCCCCCCCCCCCCCCCAAAGTTGATTAGTTTCCTATAAAAGAACATCCTGAAGTGGTTTATTCCTCTTATACCTCAGCAGTTTTTTTTGCAAGAATAACCATTTTTGTTAAATAAAGAATTCTGGATCCTGTTATTACTTACAGCTATTATAGCAGCTATAAACAGTCATTCTCTCACCAGTTTCTCTTGTTTCTCTCTATTGAAGTTAATAAGACTAAAAATGCAGCATGTTATGTTGCTAAGAAACTGCAAAGCACAAAATTCTCTGTTCTAAAAACTTCACCATCAAGGAAAACTTGGTATGGTTGCTGGTGCCAGATGGTCTGGTTTGAGTATTTCGGAACTCTTGGGATATTCATGCACCTCAGTCTATAGAGTGGTGCACACTGAATGGTGAGGGGAAAAAAAAAACGTCTGGTGGGCAGCAGTTCTGTAGGAAGAAACGTCTTGTTGATAAGAGAATGGGTAGACCGGTTCGAGCTGACAGGAAGCCTGCAGTAACTCAAAGAACCACTCTTTACAACTGTGGTGAGCAGAAAAGCATCTCAAAACATACAACACGCCAAACTTTGAGGCAGATGGGAGTCAACAGCAGAGCTCCACATCATGGAGACTGGAAACAGATTCATATAGATCATTAGAATTATAGTCCAAATGCACGGTCAGTATACAGGTAGACATGGTAATTGCAGGAAAATAAATACTCAAAACCACAGATGGAGGTCAAATCTCTCTGTCCAAACAGACACCAGTAATAGCTTCTAAAGTAAACCAGAGAAAAATGACTTTATAGTTCACCTAATGACTGTTCAGTACTGGCACAGACTCTATTATGCCTTAATAGGGCAGAAGAAACAGACATGACTAGAAACACTAATGACTCAGTGCTAGGGAACCAAAACAGTTTTGAACCAGACTTCAAATGGCTGCAATCCCTCTGCAAAATTTCATTATCACTACCCTATTTTGTCATCTGGCATGCCAAAGAACTGACATGATGTGTTGTTGAGAGCGTC
>CM075007.1:22705923-22721889 GCA_037576675.1 Pangasius sanitwongsei | reverse complement strand
GGACTTTCTGCATGAGAGAGGTCTCTATAGCTTCGACTATGAATGAAACATATATAGTGTTTATTGCTCCATAATGCGTACAATACCCCAATTTGAGTACAAATAGAGAAAAACAAAGTACGACTCTTCAGGAAAGAATTTTAAAAATGAACATGATAATCCATCCGTTTTTGTCCGAACTACATGAGGTACAGCGTTTAGTTAGGGACTCTTAATACAAGTGTATAGGAGATTTTTCCTCAGTGGATGTGTAGATAGGCTCGTATTTAATATTACATGCATGGAATCAATTTTACATTTAGCATCTTATGGCAAATTAAGAAATTGCTATCACTATGAGATCAAATTGTCAATATTACATAAAGACTTATCCATATCCACTCGCCAGCCTGGCTTTTTTAGCCTCCACTTCGTTGTTGGTGTCCAACATTTTCTTTTTGACGCCAACACCCCTGCTTTCATCCTTGTTCCACTTTACTTGTAGCCAATTATCGTCTCCATGAAGGTCAGGTTTTGACGTAACTTGACTAAGCTGGTCTATATTAGCTAGAAGTCTTAGTATCGTGTCTTAGTAACGTCTCCTGCTGCAAAACGTCGCGTAGCGCGGGAGAGTCAAGCGAAGTGAGTATCATCTGCTGCTCTGATTGGCTGAATGCAACACTAAGACACTTGATTGGTCACATACCTTGGCGCCGATTTTCTTAAAACCAAAGCTGTAGAATCCAGTAGAGAATACACTGAAATCATCATGGCATCAAAACGACAGTATAAGACACTTTTGAATTCGATGGGACTCAACCAGATACACCAAGAACCTCAGAATACAGAAAACTTCAACAGAAACAGGTAAACAAAAAACTTTATTTTTTCTATTGCAGTATTATCAATCTTAATTATTCTCATATTGTCCTGAGACCCAGAAAAGTTTTTTTTTTAATTTAGTATTTTTTCCATGTCATTAACGTTACATTGTTTACAGCATAAAAAAACAAATGTAAAAAAAGACCACTTTTAAAAAATATGATAATATTATTAATATAATATAATATATATTATAAATATAATAATATTATATGATAAAAAATTATTCATATGTTTTGTTATGCTTACTGAACTAGACACCAAGATTTTAAAAAAAATATATATATATTTTTTAAATTTGTTTTGATCACCTATCAATTTGTTGGTTTCGAGGTTTTTTTAAATAAAAAAACCCTGTATAACAACGATTATTATCCATGTCGTGAAAGATATAATGGAATGAATTTATATACTGTTTTAATTTATGCAATATGTGGGCAAAATGGCTATAAATGGGCAGACCCATTCAAAACAATGTATCTATAAACTGTATCTAATTTGCATATTATTGTGTTCTTGGGGCAACATGTAATGAAAAATGAAGTGTAATAATGGGAGTAATAATTTACAATGTTTTCATAATAATATGTAATATTTCATAGGAATATTGATATATAATTACTTTCCCTATTCACTTGTGTCCTCCCAAACTGCCTGGTAAACATGATTTACGTCCTGTATAAACTGCTAAGACTAGTCTTACTAGTTAGTCATCACATTTTTTTCTAAGTATGTTCATAATTGTTTTAAGTAAGTTACATAAAACCAGAAATTGGTCTAATTTGATACTATAAGGTTAAACTGATTGCCCTTTGATTAACCGCTAATTGGTCATACTGTCACTTAAGACACTGTCTTAACATAACGGCTTTGTTTATGCAACTGGCCCCTGGTGTCCTCTACAGTGGCCCTGTTTTGTAACAGAAAGTCATATTTGGATTAAAAACTCCACAACATTTTCCTGAGATGTTGATTTATGACAACGGTTTGAAAATGAGTCAGATTTAAATGATAATTACAAAATATTGTTGTATTTCTACAAGAGTGCTTAATTTAATCTTTAAATTAATTCAGTCATTTTTAAAGACCAAGGAGAAGTTTTTGTCATGGTAAAACCTTCATCCATTTGGTATCTTTGAAAGTGCCCAAATGCGCTCTTTACAGGACATCCAATGTCCTGTAAAACTGTTACATGTGTGGTGTCAGAGAAATTCACTAAAATATAATGTCTACTACAGTGGACAAAAGTCTATTCCTGGGTCCCAGGAGGATATTATTATTTAATATGTTTTTACTTTTGTGTACAAAAATACACTTTTGCCTAGACAAAAGATGCATGGATTTAAAATGTTTACTCTAGCTCACAGTACTTCAACAATGTTAAACAGGAGACATCACAAGTACTGAACTATTAGATAGCAGTTACTTTAAGTTATTTGATTTTGTTTGTACTGTATCCTCAGAAACAGACGAAATTGTTATACAAGAGATTTCTTTATACATCTCCAATTTCCCAAACAACTAATTACAGAAGAAAAGTTTACAAAAAGGTACGTAAATGTGAAAAACAATGTTATGTATAATAAAAAATTTTATGATAACCGAAATGTTCAACCAGACGTTTGTGTTTGGATGGGCCTCGCACAGCTTCTATGCCCCAGACTGTGTTGGTGGGCTGTTTATTTATTGATATTTTGATTTCATTACATTCAGCCTGTATCGAAATACTGCTGTTTTGTTTTGCATTTGTTTTGTGAAGCTGCACTTACCTTTGGTGTACATTTGTTTCAGATTCCTCTTTCAAATCCTACTGAAGAGAAGACCGAACTTGAAAGCACAAAAGAAAGTGAACAAGAGGAGAGACAGATAGATGATGTAAATGCAAATGAGGAAGGAGAGGAAGACAATGGAAATGTAAATGAGGAAGGAGAGGAAGACAATGGAAATATAAATGAGGAAGGAGAGGAAGATGATGGAAATATAATTGAGGAAGGAGAGGAAGACGATGGAACTATAATTGAGGAAGTAGAGGAAGATGATGGAAATGGACAAGAGGACAGGGAGGAAGATAATGGAAGTGGAAATGAGGAAGGTGAGGAAGATGATGGAGATGGACAAGAGGACAGAGAGGAAGATGATGGAAGTGGACAAGCGGTATACCATAGAAGGTGATGGAAGTGGAAATGAGGAAGAAGAGGGAAATGAGGAAGATAATGGAAGTGGAAATGAGGAAGGTGAGGAAGATGGTGAAAGTGAACAAGAGGAGAGAGAGGAAGAGGATGGAAGTAGACAAGGACAGAGACCAGGAAAAGAAAGGAGCCAAGGAAATGAAGATTCAAACCAAAGGAAGGTGCATAGATATCTATACACATGGTGTTAATTTATGTTGACTGTGTAAGCCACCTGTCTTAAATGGACAACACTGTTAGTGATATTTCTGCTTGTGTTTTATATTTTTTTGTAGTAGTTAATGTGATCAGCCTTGTCTTTTTTCACAGAAACAACATGAAGATGATCCTGTATACCCTGGTGCTCCTCTCACAAAGGGACAGAGTCTGCTCTTACTCATGTTGTATGTACTGCGCCACAATTTGATGGAAATAGCTCTTCAGGATCTTCTTACTATGTTCAATGAACATTTCCCTGGCTTGGTGCCAGCAACTTCATATCTTTTCCATAAAGCATATGGACAATTTGGCCAGTATGTGCCACATTTTTATTGTGAAAGCTACTTGGGAGCTACTGAGACAGCACCACAAAACTGTACTTTTTGTAAAGCTGAATTTGCCACATAGAAAAAAAAAAGGACTGGCTCAATTTACTCAGACGTAAATTGTAATGATTAGGTCTAAGGACAAACTGTATGTAATTCCCCTTCCAAACAACATTGAAAGAGACTAAAACTGACTCCTGGGGAACTGCTTCTGCAGCTTTACAGATATCAATGCCAATTGTTGTTTTTCAGCTTTATTTCTCCCTAAAATTAATAATGATATGTTACAATTTTTTTGAACACTGATTATGATATAATGTGTTAAAGCAGTGTGAGTGAAAGTCAATTTTTGGCCATGCAATATAGACAGTGTTTACTTGGCTGTACTTGTGACATCACAATCCAGTAGCTGAACTTCCTGTCCAGTAGAACACATTTTCTTGTGTTCGTATGGTGTGCTGTTGGTATAAAATTAGTCATGGATTGATGTTTATACATTGGACCTCTCTGTGACATTGTATAAATTTATTAAAATACTTAAATCACAATTACAAGAGTAGCCTTTTGTGCAGTGCATACACTTTATTTAAAAATGTTTTAAATGGGCTTTCCACGCATTTATCATATGTTTTATTACTTTCTGAAAGCAGTGATGAAGTGAATTGCAAGGAGGAAGAAGTACATTTAAAAATTACTCCAAAATGTAACTTAAAGTATACTACAACTTCAGGTTATTTAATAATGTACTTTGAAAGTATACTTTCGATGCATTGTTACAATGGTCATTTTCAGCACACAGTTAAAAATAATACTAAAATATATTTACATAAAGTGCAAATAAATACACTTTTAAAAAATAAACAAAACTTTCAATTCAAGTATATTTTTGTAAAATATATTTTTAGAAAATATACTAAATTACAATTATTTTAAAGTGTGTTAAAAGTTGTATTGTAAAAATAGGTAAAAGCCTGGTGGTAATACACTTTTTATATATTTAAAGTCATTACAATTTTTGTTAGTAAATTAGCAATGTACTATTGAAACAGGAAATATATTACAAATACAATAAAGTATACTTTTTTTTCACTAGGGCGAGCCAAGCATGCTTGCAGTGAATTCAGTCTTTTTGTCGTCTTGATATATTTCAGGTTTTTGTGTTCAGTTCGAATCGTGAAAGGATGGAGGACTCCCTCCAGCCAGTGACGCCATTCCTCCAAGGCAAGTTTTATGGCCAAGGGTTCTCCATTTCCCACATTGTAGTTACATCCCGCAGGTTATAACTTCTTTGAAAGGAAGGCAACTGGGTAGAGTTTTGGCTTTTCTCTGAACTGCTGTGACAAT
Organism: Pangasius sanitwongsei; assembly: GCA_037576675.1. Classification (NCBI taxonomy): domain Eukaryota; kingdom Metazoa; phylum Chordata; class Actinopteri; order Siluriformes; family Pangasiidae; genus Pangasius; species Pangasius sanitwongsei. The sequence continues at coordinate 22,716,971 of CM075007.1, read as the reverse complement.
ATGGCTCCAACTCCATTCTCTGAAGTGTCCACCTCTACAATAAAGGGCTTTTGAGATGGGATCAGGGTGTTTGAGAATGGGCACTGATATGAAGGCTCCCTTGAGCTGTTTGAATGCTTGATTTGCTGAGGGAATCATTTGGAGTTTTTTTTGGTCCCTTTTTGAGCAGTGAGGTCAGAAGTGAAGCTATGAGTGAGTGAGTGAATTGAAGTGTGGCCAAGTACGGTGACCCATACTCGGAATTTGTGCTCTGCATTTAACTCATCCAAGTGCGCACACACACAGTAGTGAACACACACACAGCGTGAACACACACCCAGTGCAGTGAGCAGCCTTTTTTGCTGCGGCGCCCGGGGAGCAGTTGGGGGATCAGTGCCTTGCTTAAGGGACTCACCTCAGTCGTGGTATTGAGGGTGGAAGAGAGCGCTGGTCATTCACTCCCCCCACCTACAATCCCTGCCGGCCCGACACTCGAACCCGCGACCTTCGGGTTGACTCTCTAACCATTAGGCCACGAATGCCCCTGCAACCCATGATAAATTTGCTATAGAATTTGGCAATCCCAAGAAATATTTGCAGTTCCTTCACTGTGGTCAGAGTGGGCCAGTTCCTTATTGTTATGACCTTGTCCAAGTCCATTAATACTCCGTCAGAGTTGACAATAAATCCTAAGTACGGGACTGTGGACACATGAAATTCACATTTCTCCCCCTTGACATAGAGATGATTAGTTGTTTTGTAAGAAATTTGATGACAAATTTTCCGAGCATATAGCGGCGCACATCATTAATGAGAAAGAAAGGCCATATGGCAACACACAGTCCTGGAAGTGACCAGAGGTGTTGCTAAAGGCAGTTTTCCATTTATCACTTTGTGATAACTTTGTGAATATTTTTGCCTCACACAGTTGTTTCAGTGCAGATGGAACCAGAGGCAGAGGATAACTATATTCCACTGATGGCGAATTCCCTCATGGTGGCAGAGACGGATGCAAGTGCAGGGTAAGACCGCTTTATTAGAAAAGGTTAACAATACCAAATCGATAGGCAAAATCGTACACAGGAAACAGGCAAAATTGTACACAGGAAACAGGGTCAGGTGATCAGCAAACAACTTGAACTAGTCAAAGACTATAATTGTGAAACTAGAAAACAAGAAACAAGATCATAAACCAGGTAAACCATGACAGTGTAAAGCTCGGTAACGACAAGTAAGGAAACACTGAGTGTATACTTCGCAGTCAGTGAGTGGAAACGAGAGTCCTTATATTGTGTGTGTGTGTGTAATTGAGTCTAGGTGACTGATTAGTAATCAGGTAAACTTGAACATGTGTGTTCGCAGTTGTAGTCCATGGTGGCCATGTTTGTAGGCCATGTGGATTGGATTGGAGCTCAATGCAAAATCAGGCGTAGACGCAACACAACCAATTCAATTCAGTTCAAAAATTGTCAGTGTCAGTTGTAGTGCGTGGTTGCCTGTTGTAGCATAATGATCATATTGCTGTTATTGTGTACAGTCCAAATATTTGGACAAATTGTTTGATGGTTTTTCAATTGTTCATGAAACTTTCATGCCAAAAAGCCTTTGAATAGAATTGAAAAAAAATTCTATGCTCCGACAGGCAATAATGTAATAACATCTGAAATAATCATTAGGAAATGTACTCAATCATAACTATAACAAACTTTTACTGCATTTCTGCGTGTTTGTCCAAGTGGTGTTGCCGGTGGACACGCTTGAGCATGAGCTACTCAGATTGGGCAGCGACTGACATCCATGGGCCTCAGCACAACCTGCTGTGGCTAGTAAGCATTACTAAGCTAGCTTAATCGTCCCCTCATGGTAACTAGGTAACGTTAGATAAATGTTGGTTTCAGTCATACTTAGCGTTAGGAGCTAATTGGGCATTACTATTGAAATCTGACATAGCATAAGAAAATATTCACAACTGTAACGTTAGCAGAAGCAACTGAACAAGCATTGTCTAAATAACTAAGTGCTAGAGAACAAACACATCAGGCATTAGGGTTAATGTTAGCTAGCATTAGGGTTAATGTTAGCTAGCTACAAACGTTCTAGGTTTTAGGTTACCTAGCTAGTACGTTAGCCGTCCTACATGATGGTCAGGTTAAGTCAACCAGAAACGAGCCAACATCAACATTACAGTTGTGAACATTTTCTTATGCGATGGCAGTTCTCAAACATAACACCCGGTCAGTTCCTTTCACAAGTAATTAATTCTAAATCTAAGTTGTCTCCTTGTTTTTCCTACATATTGAATGCCACCTTTGGTACTTGCAAGAAGGTAGACATTATTAAAGTGGCATGTTATCAATTAAAAAAAAAAAAAAGTACTCTTTTGGTCACAAAGCCGGTAAAAGTAGGCAAAACTTTTAAGCGCAGCTCAGATGGATAAAGTCTGAGCAGCCTGTTACAGCTAGGTTAGAGCACAGTTGGTAGTGCAAAATCTGGGAAGGTGGGATATAAAGGGATTCAAACCTTGATATTTTTCATACAAATATGTGGACTTGGTGTATGACTACAGGCTGCCTTTGCGTATTTATAATTTATTTTTTTTTTCAATCTTGCAGCGGCAGTGATGAAATGGGGCAAAGATGCAACTGAGGAAGTGATAAAACAACATGCTTCGGAGCACCTTAAAAATGCACAAGTGAGAAAGGAAGGGGGGGTGACACACAAGATGAAATTTAAAGAACTTTTTTTCTATAAAAATTGTGACGCAGTCCTAGCACATGTGCCAAGTGGATTGTTGTTTATTTATTTGTTAATTGTTATCCACTGCAGCCTGAGTTGTTTCACTTTTGTTTTCAAGATTTCTGCTTTACAACTACAAATGTAAATTATGTTGAAATCAATTGAGTTTTAACTGAATGCAGCATGTGACTGTTTATTTGGTCCAGAAGCAGTATAAATGATGTCTAAAATTAGTGTGCAGTTGAAAAGACATCCACAATGACCACATTTGAACAAATTTTTAATCTTGTACAGAGGACATCATGACATCAACATTGGACATTCAGATGATGTCATAAAAAGACATAAAAACTTTCATCTGGCTCCTCTAGATGTCTTTTCAACGTGCGACAAAGACATTCAAAAGACGTCTTTTGGGTGTATCTTTGCTCAGTGGGCTGTTTCTTTCTTTTTTCTTACTCTCTTTCTTTCTTCTTACTAAAAATTAGCTAAACATTCTTTCTTTCTTTCTTTCTTACTCTTTCTTTCTACTCACTCTCTTTCTTTCTTCTCACTCTCTTGCTTCTCACTTTCTTTCTTTCTTTATTCATGCTTACTCCATTCCTTTCTTTCTTCCTTCCTTCCGGCCTTCCTTCCTTCGGCCATTTCCACAACCAAATTTAATTTTAGCAGTCTTCACAGATATTACTGCCTTTAAAATCTCGGTTAAAACACTGCACTGCCTTCAGCTCCCAAGAAGCGATGAAATATCTATGGTGTCAAAACAGTTATTTGCCTGTGTAAACTGGAGACTGCAAAAGATTAAAGGAAACCAGAAACCTTTTGGTGGAATGTCTGTTCTTACTATGGGAGACTTTCAACAGATACCCCCTCTTGGACGAGCAAAGCCACTCCGTGTGAATAAGGACCATGTGCAGGACTTCTGAAAAGATCATTTTCAGATGATAACACTGACACAGATACTGATGCATTACACATCCATGCAACCAAGAAAGTGGTAGACAACCACAAAACAGAAGCGACATCGTCTCACTTTTCAGACATTATTACCATTGACGCACATGATTCCGGAAAAAATTCATGAACAGGTGAAATGACGAGGCAAGCTGCACCGTTTAAACGAGTCAAAGGTGACCTTAATGACAGACTATAGATTGCTATTGGTGCATGAGTGATGCTTACCAGAAACACTGACATTGGAAAAAAGTCTGGGAAACAAAAGACAAAATCTGCAACTGAAGGGAACAGATGAAGGATTGCAAAGAAATTTGCCATCCAGAGAAAAGAGAGAGTTGTTGACTTCCTCTGTCAAGATGAGAACAGTCGCTTGCTGCCAGGGAGAAAGGATACCGACACAAAAAAAAAAACAGACGTGATAGTTAAACCCTTCACTGAACTCCATCTCCAGTATAATTCTGAAATGCAAAATATGCTGAACTTAAGTCTATGAACAGCATCCTTACATAGTTGTCTTTTTTGTCCAGATGGGCCAGAGAAAGGTGGATGGTAGCAGATATGGCATCCTCTGTTGAGTGGTGGGGATGATAGGCATACAGAAGTGGGTCCAGTGTGGTGGGAAGACTGTTCTTTATGTCTTTCATGACTAGCCACTCAAAGCACTTCATAATGATAGGTGTGAGTGCAACCGGCCGGTAGTCATTCAGGTAGGACACAGATGATTTCTTCGGCACAGGAATAATGGTGGTCGTCTTGAAGCATCTGCAAGCTGATCAGCACATTCCCGGAGTCCCAGCCAGGTATTTGGTCAGGATCTGCACCAGGTAATAAACCAGTTCAACAAATGTAACCACTTTTGCTTAATTTCTTTAATGGCTCAAATGCATGCTCTAGTCAATTTTGTGTTTTGACCATTTGTGAAACACGTTTACCATAGTTTGTGGGTGTGACTTTTTGCCATGTCATCACCATTTATGATGTGTTTATGATTAAATTACTACCAGAGCACAAGAATGTTTACAAGAGCACAAAGTTCTTCATAGATCTAGCCTCTTAATTTTGTGGGAAACAATGAAACTACATATTATTAAAACTATTTATGCAGAAGCATCCAAACATAGCCTTCTATGCTTAAGAGAGGATACTGAAATTTCAAAACCAAATTTAATTTTAGCAGCCTTCACAGGTACTGCTGCCTTTAACGTCTCAGGTAAAACACTGCACTGCCTTCTAAAGCTCCCAAGAAGCGATGAAATATCTATGGTGTCAAAACAGTTATTTGCCTATGTAAACTGGAGACTGCAAAAGATTAAAGGAAACCATAAACTTTTTGGTGGAATGTCTGTTCTTACTACGGGAAACTTTCAACCAGTACCCCCTCTTGGATGAGCAAAGACACTCTGTGTGTATAAGGACCATGTGCAGGACTTCTGAAAAGATCATTTTCAGATGATAACACTGACACAGATCATGAGACAGAGAGATGATCTTGCATATGCTGAGCTGCTCAACCGACCGAGAGTGATACAGAAGTGACATCGTCTCGCTTTTCAGATATTATTACCATTGATGCATATGATTATGGAAAAAATCCATGAACAAGTGAAATGAAGAAGCAAGCTGCACTGTTTAAATGAGACAAAGGTGACCTTAATGACAGACTATTGGTGCATGAGTGATGCTTACCAGAAACACTGACATTGTAATGGCACTTTGCCATTGATCCTTACAAGGATCAATGACATGACATGCATATTTTTGCGCACATGTGTGTTCTGTTAAAGCTGTTGAATGAAGATGTAAATAACAGTAAGCATGATATTGCATCATCCAGAAGTGATTTTATGGCTGAGTGAAAAGGTATGTAGATCTCTCTCAAATACTGATATAAACAGCTACTTTCAACTCATGGTACACTTTCCATGCCAGGTGATACAACCAATGTAAAACTAGGAAAATGCTATTTTATCATAAAACTATTATATTTAAAAAAAATTATATTATGAACTAGCTAGCAAAGGCAAAAGCCAATACAGACATCCAAGTAGAAGCCTGTTTATGAAATGGCAAAGAGAGAAAGCAAAGTTGTGGCATAAAATGCTCAAAATGAAAAGAGAAGAAATAGAAGAAATGGAAGCTGCCAAAAGAGAATTTGAAAAATTATGAAAGCACCTAGAAAGATTAAGGAAAAAAAAGTTTGGGAAACAAAAGCCAAAATCTCCAACTGAAGGGAACAGATCAAGGATTGCAAAGAAATTGGCCATCCAGAGAAAAGAGAAAGTTGTTGACTTACTCTTTTGAGATGAGAACAGTCGCCTACTGCCAGGGAGAAAGGATACCGACACAAAAAAACCCAAACAAAACAAAACAAAAACAAAAAAAACAGACACGTGATAGTTAAACCCTTCACTGAACTTCATCTCCATTATAATTCTGAAATGCAAAATTCCACCAGGCTGTCTTATAGACAATTTGTTCAATTTTGTTCATTCTTTGTTTCACAGCCAAAAGTGTCAGACAGGAACACTTGTGCATGCTTGGACTAGGAGAATGTAAAACTGCTAGCTGTTGTCCTCAATTATGTACAGTCCAGACAACCACTCATGCATGTATCGAGTCTGTGCAAAATGCCGCTACAATGGAGTAGAAGTCACAACATCCACTGTGGAAGAGACCATGACCTGGCATCAGTGGATTAGAAAACCTCTGTCAGCAGGGCGTAAGACTTAAATTTTTTCAAGGAAGCACAAACTGGAACATGTGCTGAACCTTTTCAATTAGAAGCTCGACAGCCTAGCTAAACACCACTGCAGGATGAAGAGTTCATGAGAGGGGTGAGATGGGTCATCCACATACTGGTGGCTTTGCAGATGCAACGGTTGTTGAATGAGTTGTCAGTGGTGGGTAGAGAGACTCTGAAGATCTTTTCAGCTGTTCTCACAATCCCCTGTAGGGTCTTGTCGTCGGAGACTGCACAGTTCCCGTACCACATGGTGAGACAGCTTGTCAGGACGCTGTCTATCGTCCTTCTGTAGAAGGAGGTGAGGATGGGTAGGGGTTTGGTTTTGGCTCTTTTCAGCCTCTGCAGGAAGTGGAGGTGCTGCTGGGCTTTCTTGGCTAGGCAGGTGGTGTTGAGAATCCAGGAGAGGTCCTCAGTCATGTGTGCACCAGACCTCCTGATGTCGACAATCACCTCTTTAGTCTTAGATTGTTGAGATAGATTGTTGTCTCCACACCATTCTGCAAGCTGGTTCACCTCCTCTCTCTACGCTGACTCATCATTGTTGCTGATAAGGCCCACGACTGAAGTGTCATCAGCAAACTTGATGATGTGATTAGAAAGAAAGTCAGAAAGTCCAGGATCCAGTTGCAGAGGGAGGTGCTCACACCCAGCAGGCTCAGCTTTGTTATCAGTTGCTGTGGGATGATTGTGTTGAATGCTGACTTTCCATGGGTTAAGCCTGGACAGAGTTTTCCTGAGCTCTACTGCAGACAGACAAAGTACTTAGGAGCTGGGATGGTCTTCCATGCTGGCATGTTGTTCTGTTTTTCGATCCGTGCATAGAAATCATTCAGTGCATCTGGGAGTGAGGTGTCACCATCACAGACAAGTGGTGTAGCTTTGTAGTCTGTGATGGCCTGAATGCCTTGACACATATGCCTTGTGTCCTTGGTGTTTATGACGTGACTGTGGATTCTTTCTGTAGGCAGTGTCTCGGGTTTTCAGCAGCGAGTGCACTTCTGCAGTCATCCTTTGTTTCCTGTTTGTGCATATGGTGATGGTCTTGAAGGAAGTCACATAATCTATGCACTTGCTGATGTAGCCAGTCACTGATGCTGTGTATTCCTCCAAGTCTGTGGTGTGGTTCTATGTAGCAGCCTCTCGGAACGCATTCCAGTCTGTGTGCTCAAAGCAGTCCTGAAGTGCTGAGATGGTTCCCTCAGATCAGTTTCTCACCTGTTTCAGAACCGGTTTGGCACGTTTCAGAAGTGGTCTGTATGCTGGGATTAGCATAACAGAGATGTGGTTCGTGCAGCCAAGTGGGGGCGGGGTGCAGCCTTGTTTACACCAACATTCACAGTGCTTACAAGATCTAAAGTATTTGTACCACGGGTTGCAAAATCAACATGCTGGTGGAATTTTGGCAGTACTGATTTCAGGTCCGTGTGATTAAAGTCTCTAGCAACTATGAAAAATATATCGGGGTAACCTACAGGGTTACTGATAGCCCCATAGAATTCACTTAACACTTCCCTTGCGATAGCGCCGGGTGGAATGTACACTGCGACAATAAGCACACTGGTAAACTCTCTGGGCAGGTAGTATGGCCGGCATTTCACGGTCATAAACTCCACCAGTGACGAACAGCAGCTTGAGACCACAATGGCATTCCTGCACCATTCGTTGTTTATGTAAACACACAGACCACCGCCACGAGTCTTGCCGGACAGTGCTGCTATCCTGTCAGCATGATGTGCGGTTAGCCCGGCTAGCTGAATGGCTGGGTCCAGAATGCTGTCGTTGAGCCATGTTTCCATAAAATGAAAACACAGCAGTCTCTGACTTCACACTGGGTAGTTAGATATAGTCTGAGTAAGTCCAGTTTATTGTCCAGAGGGCCTGGTTCGCGTAGCAGCCCTATGTCACGTGGCTCTTCCCACAGTCCATCGTTTATTCTTCCTGAGCTTTGTTCTCCAATGTCCAGCGAAATTTGTCATTGATAGACATGTTCACCAGTGCTTCCAATGTACATCTCTTTGAAAAGTTTCCCAATTGTTGTAGGCTACACGTAACATGCACCATATTTGTGGATTCCTGAGGGAGAGAGACAGATGCACGCATGTTTTATGTCGGTGCTACGTTTGTGGTTTATGCTATGTTTGAGTTCTGTTTATGATAAATTTTACGTTTGTGTTCAGTCAGTTCCCGCTTCCTCCTTGCCCATCTTTGAAGTTTGTTACATTGGTGCCGAAACCCAGGATGGAGGAGGGACATGCTGTCGGAGTGCCCTCGCCTCTGCAGGAGGATCGCGATGCCGAGGAAGTGTGGTGCTGGAAGAGTCTCTGCTGTTCGCCTGAAAAGGGTAGGAGTTGCTGCCATTGGCCTGAAAAGGGGAGGAGCAGCACGCATGCATCTCTCTCTCTCCCTCAGGCATTTCGAGCCACTCCTTTATTACTCTCTCCCACTGATTATACAACTCAGTGCCATGTGTGTATCCTCACAGCCTGGCCCCTCCCTCCTCCTTGTCACACTCCTCCGCAGCCAGATTCAGGCCTCCGGCCTGAAGTACACCTCTTTCAGGAGGTGTGGTGCTGACCTCGCAGCTACGTCCTTCGACCAGCTGGCCCCGCATCCTGGGATCGAAAGAAGAGACAAGAAGAGGAAGAGGGGAGAGAGAGGGAGCAAGCAGGAGAGACAGAACAAGAGGGAGAGAGAGAAAAGAAAAACCTGGTTCCCCAGTCCCCAGACACACTGTCTTCTGGTCCTTGGCCAGCAGGGAAGTGATCCCCCACGACGCCGGGTGCTGGCACTGGACCTCCTGGGGGATGGCTACAGCTCCTCCCCTTTTCAGGCGGACGACAACCGCACCTCCGCTTCCCGGCGGACGACAGCAAACTTTCCCATGCTAATTTGTTTCTCTTCATCTTTATGACTATTTTCTGTGATTTTTCATAGCATAGAAGCGTTCTGCTGCCGAATGTGTCCAGTGCTTCTCTGCAGCTTGAGATGCGCATCAGCCTTGTGACCTTCTCCTCCTGAAGGCGGCTACACAAGGCTGTTTAAATGTGATTCTGCAGTGAGAAGCCTCTCTCTGTGGGTACACTAGAAACGGGAATGACACAGGCTACTTTTGCCAATGTGGCCAACTCAGGATACAATTTGCTGTAGTCACGGATTAAGACTTCGCAAGCTGTCAGAAAAGTTCAACCCCTGTGGCGGTGAAGTCCTAATCAGAGTACATGTTACAGGAGAAACATGTGAAAAAATATTTGCGCAAATAGGTGTGAAATTGCAAACGTGTCTGCTTCATGTTAATATTTTTACCGGACATTGGGAATTTTTAATGGTCAAAAACCAGTATTTACCAGCTAACAGAAACTCTGGTGCTCAGGTTGGTTGCTAGGGCATTGCTAGTGTTGGTCACTAAGGTGTTGTTAGACAGTTGCTAGGGTGTTTAATCTGGCTGCTAGGGCACTGGTAGATCGTTCTGCTTGGTCAATAGGACATTTCTATGTGGTTGCTAGGGTGTTCTGGGTGGTTATTAGGTGTTGAGACACTGTTACTGATAAAGAGATGGAGAGAGTGATACAAATAGACAGACAGAATGAGAAAACATAACTAGTAGAAAAATAGATGTAGAGCTGGAATGATACAGGCAGATAGAAGAAGAGGGACTGTTGCTGGAAGAAAGAAAGAAAGAAAGAAAGAAAGAAAGAAAGAAAGAAAGAAAAAAGGTGTTTCAGGCAGAAAAGAAGGAGGAAGAAAGAAAGAAAAGGTGTTACAGAAAGAGTGATGGATAGCGTGTGACTGAAAGATGGAAGAAAAAAGAAAGAAAAGGTGTTACAGAAAGAGTGATAGATGAACAGTGTGAATGAAAGTCTGACAAAGATAGAAAAGAAAGAAAGAAGATGGAAAGATAAAACGAGAGATAGATGGAGAGATAGAGTGAAATAGATAATTAGAGAGAGTGAGTGTTACTGGTAGACAGATATGGAGTGAGAAACTATTTCTCATAAAAATACAGATGAGAGATAGAGTGATACAGGTAGATGGAAAGAGTGTTATTCGTAGAAAAACAAAAGGAGTGAGAGAGTGAAATAAGGTAAGAAAGAACAGATGAAGATAAAAACAAAGATAAATAAAAAGAAGAGTGTTAATGGTAGAAAGATAGATGAAGTGAAAAAGAGTTAATTGTGGAATGCCAGATGAGCATGATTCAGACAGAAAGATAGATAGAGTGAGAGAGATAGACAGACAGACAGAGCGTGTCCGAAATCGCTCACTCGTTCACTATTCCCTATATAGCGAATGACATTAGAGTCCACTATATAGGGAAGAAGTGAACGAAAATGAGCGAGTAAATTCTGACACTGACTTAAATACCATGCGTCAGAGAGCACTCTGTCACTGTCATATTCATCACAAACATTACGTCTACCCTATTATGTTTATTATATCTAATAAATATATTTATTTTATTTAAAAATAAAAGAGAATAAAAACGCTACTGTCATTTATTTTACTTGTTTATTTAAAAAAAAAGAAAATAACTATCAACAAGAACAAACACAAGTGTATGAACATACACTATATTACCAAAAGTATTCGGTCACCCATCCAAATGATCAGAATCAGGTGTCCTAATCACTTGGCC
>CM075007.1:22636388-22705823 GCA_037576675.1 Pangasius sanitwongsei | reverse complement strand
ACCAAACGGGTTTTTTTCACCCTGGACCGAAAAAATATCAGTCAGGAGGAAAGCTTCACCGGCTCCCCAAATTATCGACACCCCCCCCCCCCCCCCCCCCCTCTCTCTCTCTCTCTCTGAGTGAAAGAAAGGGTCAGGGAATTGAGGAATGAGAGATAGAGGTCTTTGGGTCAGCAGGGATGTCTTCCAGCAGTATAGGAATCCTGTTAGCCCCCTGCTATTTCACATTTTTGTTTTCAATACTGGTTTCCAGTCCTCCTGAGCTCAGTAATAACTATTCCTCAGACTTGGTCTACTCTATTCTGCTACTATTTTCTGATCTCGACTGAAAAAATGTATGTTGAGAACTGAGGTTTTAATCCTCTAATGTCCAATGTAGGTTAATTTACCATCTCAGTAGTGATCACACTCTTTCAAGCAAGGGTGACTGGTGTAAATGGGCTAGCAGGGCTTACAACATAGTTTTGACAATCTACGGTTTCCTGGTGGACTAGGGGCTAGCATGCGGTGCACTCATCGCCGCAGCTCATGTTCAATTCCCAGTCAGGGAACCAACCTCAGCAACTGTAGGGTTGCACGAGCCAGTGCAATGTGGAGGGTTGCCTCAGGAAGGGTATGAGGCGTAAAACTTGTGCCAGAATCAAAATATGCGGATGGGTGATCCACTGTGGGGACCCTGAATGGGAGCAGCTGAAAGAGAAAAAAGTTTTGGCCATCTATATCATATTATTTGCTGTCAACAAATGACTTAATGTGGATTATTTTGGATTTTTGTGCTACTAAGTTCAACAGCACCACTGATGGTCATAAGAAAAATACACAGAATGGTATTAAGAAGCAAAGCTGAGGCTGATTTCTTTCTAACCCAGATTGTAGAGTCTTGCAGTCTACATATGTGTCAAATGATTACACAGAATGCACCACCCCTAGGTTTGATCTCTATCTGGGCTGATATTTTTCAGCTAGCTTCGCTGGCACATTCGTAATCAGTGGCAGTGATAAGACAGTCATGGGTTTAATGAACATTAACAAGGTGGATTATTTACTCAATATGCCTTTAGAGGAAACTAAGAGTAGATAGATTAACAACACATTGTCCAATAAAAGTACAAAATACACAAAAGGACAAATGGAAGAACCATAACATTAGTGGTTTTTGGTTTGAATGACAGGGTTTTAAGTTTACAGTGTTTGATGTTCATAGGAAACGCCATGGTGTTTCATGGATGTTCACTTTTCTGTACATGCTGCACTGCTTCTGTAAGAAAAAAGTTAGTAATTTCATGTTTTAAAATGGTGAAAAAAGTCCAGGAACAAAAATTAATGCTATTTCTTCCACTGTAAATGTACCTTAAGTTCCTGTATTTCTGAGAAGTTTACCGCAGTGGTAATACACTATTAAGAAAAAAGCTTCTCTCCCTTCCACTGCCAGATATAAAATGTGTATGCGCTGATCCTGTAACAGAGCCGGGCTGTTAGCTGCTCAATGAAGAGTGGTTTGAGTTTTGACTATAGCATATGGAGACCTTGGTTTGGTGTGGCTTCAGTGTTGTGTAATAGAGGAACAGAATCAGTTTGTGGGAGGATACAGAGGTGTTCAAAAAGCAAATGAAATGGGTAGGGAGTTAAATATAAATTTTAAAAAAGGGCCAGAGGCAGTAGGTAACTAGATGTCCTCCTTTATCCAGACATATCCCCTTTAGGAGGAGAAAATTATTGGTCTATCTGGGATTTATTTTTGCTCATTACTCAGACAAACATACATATACATGGGTAGACTAAAATTTGTTTCTTTCATGCAATGTTGATAATTTTTTAATAGTGTAACTCAGTATTGTGTGTACTGCAGAGCAGATCTTGTTCAGAAACATGGAAAGGGTTGTTAGTATCCCTGGCAGTCCATGAGAGTTTCCACCATGTTCTCAAAATATTTGACAGCCAGGAGGATGGAGCAGAGCCACATTTAGACTGACAGGTAAGCAGATAACATGCCAAAACAGAGATGTGCATTTACAGATGAGTCATAAAGAAATATTCCATACGTTAGACATAGATGCTGCAATCACAATATGAAGTCTAATGAAAAACTAAGAAGTGTAAGAAAAGTTTGACTTTCTTTAATTTGTAAAGCAAAAACATTACCATATGGTGGCACAGCATGTTCTGTTGGTGCCTCACAGCTCCAGGATCCGATCCTGAGCTCCACTTACTGTCTGTGTGGAGTTGTGTATGCTCTCCAAGTGGGTTTCTTGTTTAGTTTTATCTTACCTAATTTGGCTAGGCTAAATTGCCCCAAGGTGTGAATTAGTGTGTGAAGTTCTGTGAGGCCCCGCCCTGACTAGGATAAAGTGGTTAATGACAATAGATAAGATAAGAAAATTGATCCTGAATGAAATTTTGTGCCAACTTGCTCAAGAAAATACAAAGAGAACAAGACCTCAGCAATGAACTGGAAAATAAGACCAACTTATGGCTTCTACTGGACACTATAACGCCTTTTAACAACCCCGTAGCTCATGCTATGCTAATCTTTGAAGGTATACTTTGTTACTAGAGTACTTTACCATGCCAAAGCTAAAAAAGATCTTTGCAGGAAGGTACCCAAAATGAGACTTGTTGCTTTGTTGTACTATACTCATAGTTTCTTAAAGTTGTAGGCAGAAAAACACAATTTTGGTCAAAAAGCTATTATCATATTTTAACTCCACTGGATGCTCTAATTATTCATTCCGCTCGTGTTCACACTCTCTTGCTCTGTTGTAATTTTCTCCTGTGGATTGTCTGTGCAGAACGTAGATACACTCCAGCAGGCAGCAGGTGTATGCTGGAAAACTGAGCATGTAAATCCAGGGTATAATTAAACACTATGGAAGCAGTGTTGCAGGATGAGAATGCATTTTCCTGACAAAACCAATATGCCCTCTCTGTTACACACATACATCCTGAGCAGATCTCTGGCCATGCTGAAAAACAGGGATATGTTTTCTTGGCTTACTCGTTTCGACACATTGATTTTTAAATGTGTTCCTTTTCTTTGCTCTCCACATAATGTCTAATCATATCAGTACTGCTGTGGATTGTTTAGCTCAGTCTGTTCTACAGATATTTAATAGGCTGATCAATAAAACACAATTAGAAATGAGAAGTAATCCATTGTTTTTAAACTATAACACAAGCTATTGCCATACACCCTTTCTACACTGGAAAAACTGATGTCTTAGCAAGTAAAATCTTGATTATAGGCTAATTTATCTAGTATTTCCTATTATAAGATTACAGTAAACCAAATATAAGATTATTAAACCTATTTCAAGACACTTTTACTCATTTTAAGCTTTACATTTTTGTATTCTATTGGCAGATAACTTTTGATTCTTTCTAGAAATAAATGCTTAAAATGAGGAAGTTATCGGCCAATAGAACAAGACCATTTCAAGCTTGAAATTAGTAAAAAATAAATATATAATAAAGTCTAGAAATAGGTTTGACAAGCTTATATCTGGTTTATGGTAATCTTTTAATAGGAAATACTAGATACATTCGACTATATTCAAGATATTTTCACTTAGTAAGATTTGTTTTGCAGTGTGTTATTTAATATTAGTTAATTTCATGATTTAGTGAGGAAAGTTAAAGAATTATAGTATGCACATGTGGAAGGTCAATAACTTTCAAAATGCAGTGAATAATGACATAAAATGATTTGTCCTTTTAAGACTTAAATTAAAATTAAAATCTAGTTTCAATCACATCCATGATTTTAGTGTTTTAGAAGACATTTTAATCAAAATTCGTATCATTAAATGGCTGAAATTTGTTTCTAAGACTAATAAAAACATGACATATACATGACATTAGTTACCCAATCAAGATGGTTTGAGAAGAAAAATCAGTTTAGCATAAAATATGTTTGAAATTCTTCAAGACTGATGAAGTAACATGCCAGATTGTAGATGGAAGTAGAACATAAATGATAGTTTTGTTGTGTGGTCACAAAACACAGGTTTTACTATCAAACTAGCTTTTACTAATTCATTTTACATGGCCTTGACGATCTGAGGTGTGAAGACAAATGCAAAAGGAATGTATAAGCTGCTGTGAGAAAGGGCTCCAGCTTATCTGCTAGCATGAAGCAAAGTAGAGATCATGAGCTGAGGCTGGATGTGACACTGGTGGGAAGTTCATAGAGGAATACGATAAAGGAAATATAGGAGGGTGAGTTGGAGTGGGAGTGGGAGTAAGGAGGATTGAGCTTTAGAGGACTTACATATTGATGTTCTTCAAATAAACCTTTCCATTTTTTGCATCTCATTTCTGGATTTAAGTGGAACAAAACTCAAGACTTCTTTGGATATTTGCTTAGTTATTTGCTTCCTCAAGGCATTCTACTCTGAGCTCTCTCTGATTGGGAAGGACTCACTTGTCAGGTTGTATATAGATGCTTTAAAGAATTTACAGAGTGGCAATCTGAAGAAGACTTTAGATATCTAGATTTAATAAAAGTAAAAATGAATATGAAGATTTGACACTAAGAACTAATGGTTCTTCAATGGTTCTTGGGATAGTTAGGGGTCCTTTTTGTTTTCTAAATTAGTTTTACTTTGAATCATCTCTGACGGGGGATGCCATTGTTGTAGGGTTCTACACTGGACCTTTAATGGTTCCCCAACTGAACCCTTAACACTGAACACTAGTGACCTGTGATCTCATTTCCCCCCTCCACCTTGTCTATTTTTTTTTTTTTAGATAGATCTTCACCTCTCTAGTATTCCTTTTACCAAATACCAAATTTAACAAATACCAAAAACACAAAACTATAAGAATTAATTTGCAGTTTTTTGGTTATAAAAAAAAAAAAAAACAACAAGCATTAAATATTTGTGATCAATATTCTGCAATATTTATCTATATATGTTTGCAAATGTGTGTTTAATTTATTCTGGTGCTTGTCAAAATATGTATAATAAATAACTATGGAAAAAACGAATCCTTTAAGGGTTCTTTGGATATTAAGCACATAGCTTCTTAAAAGGGTTCTGCATGGAACTATGCATGGAATAGGAAAACAATCAGTTGTAGAGTTCTACATAGAACCTTTAAAGGTTCCCTCCAGTGGAACATTCGGTGTTGAGTTAATCTTTTTTCTGTGTGTGTTCATTATCGAGAAAAGAAGGAAAATATGGGAAACCTGAAGCTATGGTAAAAATTGTCACTGCTGATTGCTATTTAAGCAAAACATGATTATTGCCTAGAGGCTGCTGGGCCTTTATGGGCACTGATCCTGAACATGGGCTGTGGGTGAGGAGGCTACAGCTCTCTCTCTCTCTCTCTCTCTCTCTCACTCACACACACACACACACACATACATAGAGCCTCACTTGGATATACAATTGGGGAGGAAGTAGGGGAGAGAAGGGAGGGGTATAAAGAAGAATAATGAAGACAGAAGAACGAAATGCTCTGCCAGTCTGCATCTCTCCATGACGCTCTCTTTAGGGCTGACTCATTCTCTCCCTCTCTCTGTTTATCTCTCTCTCTTTCTCTGTAAAGCAGGGTAAGATTGCACGTATGCGATCCCTCCCCCCTCTCATATCTCTCTCTCTCTCTCTCTCTCTCTCTCTCTCTGGTGCTGCTATTGTCTGAGCAGGCTCTCCTGTGTTGATTATATAGCACGGCTCCGTGCTCAGTGTTGATGCTTTAGTCCCAGCTTTGACGCCACTCAGCTTGAGTGGGACTCCTGACCATTAAATCTCTCAGAAGCTTTACGGGAGAGCAGGCAGTGCCATCTGTCAAGGTTTTTCATCTTTTTCGTATTATTCTTTTTCCGAGCTGTGGTCTTTTCTTCTCTGCAGTTTGACTCGCATCCTAAAATGAAAGATGGTCCAGTTTTTTCTGCGATCTCTTGTTTTAAGTTTTAACTGAAGGAGGAGGCAAGTTCTGAGAAAAGAACAGCAACACTTTTTTACAAAATGTTTTTCTCTCAGAGCCAAATGACATTTGCTCCAGCCAACTGAGAGCAACTCGTTTTCTCCTCCCAAGTGACACTTTGTCTCAGATCGACACTGGATCCTGGTAATGCTTTTATTGATGCAATCGGGTCAGCGCCAGGTCTAACCGTGAATCCCCAGGTCTCAGAAACCCCGGGCTCCCCCAAACGCAACAGAAGACCAGGATTACTCCAGACCATGAAGAAAATCTGGTCCAAGAAACGCTTCCAGGTTAGTCCTGCATGCCTCTTCCTTTTAAACTTCCTCTCTATCTGTTTGACTTAGGAGTGTTTTGTTGTCACAGCTTAACCCATATGTGCTATATTTGTCATTTGGTGTGTGTAGTCTGTGTAAGCTTTGCCCTAGTTTTTATTCCCTTTATGGGGATACACCACAATAAGATAGTGACTGATGAGCCCCACCCTTCATCTGTAAACAAAGTGACAGTGCGTACATGATCGCGCTTCAATGAAAATGCAATTCATTATTTTTTTATTTGATGATGGACAGCGGGGATAATGAGAGCTTTTAGCTTTTTGGGGGTCTGCCCTGTTCAATCATCCATAAAAGGGTTTCCTTGTTACTCAAAAGCATGCGTGTCTTGTGTTATGCAGGTTTCTAAGAGCAAGCAACAAAATCATTAGTTCATTATGGTTAATTGAAGAATTATACCGATTCCAGGTTCAAGAATAAATTAAAAATGATATAAGCATTGGGTTTTTATAAGTCTCTGCATTTTAAGGGCCACCACAGAAAGGGAGTAACATATGGCAAATCAGCATGTAGGTTATTACAGGTCGAAGAGTAATAAAGCAAAATTGCTTGTAACAGCAACCTCATTATCCCTTATGGTGCAGGTTGTTTTGTTTTTGTTTTTGTTTTTCATTTGAATCAACCAACTAGAATGCACAAGACATTATTCATAAGAAATGATTTATTTTACTAGGAAAGCGCTGATTAATAATAGTCATCTAACCTTATTTTAGTTATCAAATGCAATATTTCCCAGTTATAACTGCTCCTGGTGCAGCATCAATGCATTATCAGTAATTCTTTTGTTCTGTTATCAAAGGATCCATGAAGGCACTATGCTCTATGCTCAAGTGTTAGATCAATATGGAAAAACTGTGTCAGTGCCACACTACAAGTCAGGAAACACGCAGAAACGAAGATAGATAGCAAACCAAGACACTTCATCTTCAACCAAAATTGAAAGGCATGATTTTTCCACACTTTCATCTTTTCCTGAGAACATGTCACACCGACATTTCACAGGTGAGATGTGCAAATGTTACGCGTTCCCTTTTTCCTCGGCTCTGAAGGCTAATGGAAATCAGTGGGAAAGCGGGTGTGATGGAAAGAGGAGGGCAGAGGAGGGAATAGGGGGTGGGTGAAAAGGAGAGATAATTGGATCTTTAGTCTGCAGACGGAGGCAGACAGGTGGAGAAAAGATGAGATGAAGAGACGGGGATAGCAAAGACACCAGGGTTATTTTCCAGCTTTGTAAAATTGAACAATAACACTTATTCTTCAGTTCACATTTGATAGTGTTAATAATGACTGGAGCATTATAAAATCCAGTCATCTGTGCTACCTATAGATATATAGACTTGTAAGCAATATAGGGACTATTATAGAAGCATTAATTGCATTTAAATGCACGATGTTAATATAATCTCGGAAATAGCTATAAAATTTTGATAATCGTTACCAGATTATTTAAATATCCATGTAAACAGCATACTAGGATATTTTAAATTGGAGTAGAGCTAATATCAGATATCAGTATATCAGATTTAGAAAAAACGAAATTATAGCCTAATAATCAGGTTACATGTATACTGTTAATCTGATATCTATCATTTTTCTACAGACTTGTACAAATAATACCAGATAGTGAAGAGCTGCCCTAAATGCCATGAAGAGCCTTATGTGAAATTGAACACCATAAAAAAAAAAGCTTAAATACATGTTTACCATTAATATTTAAAGAATTGTGTCAGAAACCCTCGATCATAAATCAAATCATTATTTTATTGCTGGGTTTATTGGCAGGTTGCAGAGAGACTATAGGTGCATATGTCATGTAATTACAAAGAAATCCGATTATTGACCGAATCATGTAAACCATTATCAGATTACCAGTAATGATTACTGATAATTACTGAGAAGTGAAGATAAACACCTTGAATTATTACCAAAATCAGATATTCTACATAGAAACTATAAGGATCCAGACATAAACCTACTCACTGATGACCAGTAGTCAATCCAGTAGTGTTTTCTGATGAAAGACAACCTGACACCATTGGTCCAAATGATTTAGGTCAAAAATAAACATTTTTTTTCCCTCACTGATTTAACAACAATGTACATATTTGGCATGATAAGCTGTTAATAAACCTACTGGCATAATCAGACTCAGTAAGAGATCCATAAAGAACAACAGTGTGTGATAACTGTAGGGAGAGGGTGTGATATGAGTGAGAGTCTGGCCTCCATTGCTAACTTCAGCTGCTGACTCGAGCTCAACCACAATGAGCAAACACCCTGGGTGACTGCGGGGGACGTGCACTCCAAAGTGTGAAGTGACTCATTTACCACATGGCAGCTGTGTGTGTGATGAAAGTTGGTTGGACAAGAATGAAATGACTTACAGGGCTTGCGAAGCTGAATTTAAACGAGACATCACACGCTTGAGACTTGGGTTAGACCTGTTTATGCACCTGTAATATAAATATGCACCTTAACAAGTGATCAGAGACCATAAGGATTTGTCAAATTTTCCAGCTCTTCTGTTCACTGTGATGTTTGTTTAGGCAAAGCTCTGGCATGAACTCCTATGATATTGGAGCTCTTCAAGGTGCTGGTTGTCTTGGATTAAGAAAAAATATCAACTCTTTCCACAACAGTCACCTTTACTTTATGGAGGAAGCGTCATTAATATGCAACACGTCAGTAAATGTAATGTTGAGAAGTAAGGATGCATTGATACCACTGATACCTGTTGTTTGGTACCAATACTGATACAGACATGAGTAACCTACTTAGAATTAAGGAGTCAGGGATGTCTTTCTATTTATGTTTCCCCAGTTTACATATTGGCCATGGAAACATAGGCATGCGTGTTTCTATGCACATACGCTACTAAGCTCATTCTTTATAACATTAGCTTGCTGATTTTAAATGACTTACATTAGCTAGCTAGCCAGATCTAGTTGGGTTGCAGTGGAGAAGAGATTCAAAAAAGTGCTCCTGTACAGCTGTAAAGTAAATTCTATGCGAACGATAGTGTATGATCATCAGGAACAACTGGGCAAGGCTGTTCTTTTCACTCACCTAGAATTATCGACATTTTCCCCCCTAGCTGCTAGGATTACATCAAACAGTGTGACATTATGACAGACGTTGGTATTAGAGCAATTTTTCAGAGTATGAGTATGAGTAAATGAGCACGGTAATGCATGGATAACCGATACCAATATTGATATTGATGCATACCTATTGAGAAGCTATCCAGAATCAAAGCGCTGCAGAAAAAAGGCTTTATTTATGTGTTCAGATCGATTCAATGCAATTAAAGAGAATTTCATTTTTAAAAAGTCAAAATCAACTTCATTGCTATTATGCATATTGCATAATCCAATGATGTAGTTATCTCTTCAGGGCTACATTACACACTGAAAATTAAAACAACACTTATTTAAGTGAAGGCAAATGTGAACAAAGGCAAAACCACAATGTAGAAACCTAACAGAATGAACAAAAAAAAACAACAACCACCATCGCAATAGTGCAAATAGTCCAAGTAACAGAATTTGCTCTGCAGTAGGCTAAATAATTAAATGAGAAACACACTATTTTGTTTTAAAGTTCGATGTGCCCACCATCACACGGTCCACTGATTTCCCAGCTAAACCCCAAAGCTTTTTTTTTTTTCTTTATTTCTTTGGACCACAGCCTGTTCATCCTCATCTTGTTAGCGCTATTCAGATTTTCTTCCCAATTATGGCAGCTCAATAGTTTATTGCATTTTCTGGGCTGTATTTCTACAGTAGACAATTAGCCAGAACTGTCCTTTTTTCGCATTCATTTCCCTGGTGCATCCTAATACTCAGTGACTGAATGTCAACAGAATATAGTGGACAAGCCCTGTTTACTCATATCTGACCCAGAAAGGCAAGCGTGGCTGTGTTCTTCATGGCACAGATGGCAGGCTGGAGATCCTCGCTGGGCAGCCAGCTCCCAGCTAGCTGAGCCTGTCTGTCTTTGGCTTTGTTCACTAGATGGGTGTTAGCTTGGAAAATATAACAGGAGCTAGTTGTTCTCTGTTAGATGGGGATTTCAGAATGTCTTGGGACAATTTCAGAAAAACATGAATCAGAGACACAATGCTGATGTCATACAAACCCTCAATTTCACACATTACCACCACCACATTATTACACCAAGGCATGATGACATTTCCCTATTATCGTCAAAGAGCAAAGGTTTATCATTCACAACTATCTGAGTCTCATAATGGTGTCTGATATGTATTGGCTTGATTATTGTTAGTTGAAGAATATCTGAAAACGTTGCAATATTTATCAGTGACAAATAGGATCATTTAGGCCAATAGTGTAAAACCTTTTTTTACTTTAACAAACTCAAATGACAAATTATGTTATGAGTAATCAAAACAAATTATGATTACTAAGATTATTCCCCATACACATTAATTTACATACATTAGAGCTTAATAAATAAAAACAGTCTATATCTATAGAATCTATATGCTCAGTTAAAGATGCAAGGTTGAATAACAAATACAGATACAAGTAAAAATAAGCCAGCACTGATCATCTGAAAATCATGCTCCTTTGTGCGTATTTCACATTATGATCTGAGTCACCATCATTTGCCATTTGCGCACTATGTGGCATGTCATTATTTGTTCGCAGATTGGACTAATCGAGGCGCCAGAAGAATGCCTCTCGTGTATTATGCATGCTACTTGCTCTCTCGAGTGCTACTTGGCTTTTCACCCCCATAAAGATGCTAAACATGGGAGATAATGAAAAATTACCTTGTAGAATATCACTATGAATCCCACTCTGTTCATTAATTATTCAGAGATTTTTAAAGGCCCATAAATGTCCATCCAAATAGATTTGATGTGCATGGTCTTTGTATCAACCGAAGCAAACATTGTAATATGATCAGAAAATCCTGACAAGCCACATGTCAAGATATGAAGGAGGAGGAATTTTCAAGAGATGTCACGACTCCCAAAAAAAACCCCAGCATGACGCAACCTGTTGCTCTGAACAAACTCTTATTTCTGTAGGTGTTTTGATGTATGACTCCTGATTTTAAGCTTACCTTCCTTTCCTTCTTCTCCTAATGCCCTCTAGCACTGCTGCTCCATCCATAAGCCTCTGCCACTGTGACAGATACCATCCATAACTAATGCTATTAGTTAACCTTATTCTCGGGAGAAGGGCAGAAATCTCGGATGCCACATGCATTGCGAGTGCATCTCTTTCACCATGGCTAATGAATTGGGAGTGACAGGAGGCATGCCGATCCCAGCCTCTGTATCCCTCTGCCTCAGCCACAACCTCCGTATCACTTTATTTATTGCCTTAAATTGGTATTAGGCTGGAGAATTGCAGAGGCAGGATACACAATACATTAAAAAGAAGAATGATATGCCACAAACCACATATCTGATGTAGTTAAACAAGATAAAAAGGAAAACCAATCTTTTAAACAATTTAGGACCCTGTCAGTTCACCCATTACAAAAAAGGATAGTAAACTGTTACAGTACTATTGGTACTACCATTCCTTTTCCCTGGGTTGGTACTATGAAAAAGTTTACCCTAAAAACTAATTACAGTTCATTTGTGTATCTTAAATCGCTATATCCACATTTCCGGGTGAAAGATGCATATTAAAGGTACAGAAGCTGTACCCTTGATAGAACCACTCCAGCAACAAGAAAGGGTTAATAGTTAAGTACCATTATTTCTGAGAGTGTACCATTCTCCTTCTTCTCCATCCTTTTGAATTGCAATAATTAAGAATGTTTAAGGATGTTCAGATTTAGTGAGAGCATAGATATTTTAAGAGACATTGTAGGTGTAGATGGTCCAAATATCAACCCAATTTATGAGCCTCTTGGTCACCAACTGCCCCACTTTCACATTTGAATCTAGGCTAATAGGACAATGACAGACCACAACAAAGTATAAGCCATGCTCATGATGGTGGATCTGCTTGAGCTCTTTTTTCTTCTAACTTTTTAAGGCTAGCCTCATACAGTGCCTTGCCTAAGTATTCACCCCCTTGAACTTTTCCATGTTGTATAGTGTTACAACCTGTAATTTAAATTGACTTCATTGGGGTTATATGTCATGAATCTACACAAAATACTCACAAAAGTGACGTGGGTGGGAAAAATTGATCTAGTTTGGAAAATTATTTATGAATGAAAAAAGTATTCAACCCCATTGGTGTAAAACCCCTAAATTAGTTCTGATGCCAAGTTGTCATCAGAAGTCACATAATTAGATGAATGGAGCTAAACTGTGTGCAATTAAAGTGTCTCATGATCTCAATATAAATATACATATTTCTAGAGAACATACCTAAACAAACAGCATCATGATGATTAACAAGTCTGGTAAAAAGTTCTGGAAAATCAATCAGGGGTGTTTATTTAACATTTCATGGAGCTCTGTTAAGTCTATTATTGTGTAATTTAATTTAAAATATTTCAATTAAGTCCATTTCAAATCCAGGTTGTAACACTGTAAGTGTAGAAAAGTTCAAGGGGGTGAATACTTTTGCAAGGCATTGTAGTTATCCAGACACTTCTTCTGTGTACGTGTGCATGTGCTTGTTTTTTTTTTTCAATTCTCTGATTTGTCATGATTTGCATAAATATTTTGATATTCCTTGTGTTGAACTGTGTTCACTGAAATGCTTTCTCTCTCTCTTTATTTCAGAAAACCGGACACTCAAACCGAACATTTGGACGGTTTACCCATGGTGTGTTTGGTTTTATAGATAACAGGTTATTACAAAAAGAGATTTTACAATCACATCATGAAGTCTGACAGTGATCATAGAGTCTGGTTTGGGCTTGAGATTGAGGATGCGTTTTAGCTAATAGTATTAAATACTGTCCATAAAAACACACACAAGAGCCTTGAGTGGCCTTACACAACAGTAACCAATCCAAGCTGTGCACATTTCAATGTTAAATGATACCTGGTGGAGCTCATGAAGAGCTTGATAATGAGCTGATTAGCTGATTCAGTAGGAGTGGGGGAAAAAAGACAAGCATTCGAGGCTGTCTTTTTGCTCTAGTACACATTTAAGATCACACGCAAAGTCTAATTATAATGACATTCACTCCAGAATATTATCATATGTGTTTAAACAGCATGTGTGAAAATAGACAGAAAGAAAACACAGATCTAAATTGAGCATCAAGCCATTCTCTCTTCTTCTTCTTTAGTTGGCGGTTTTATGATGAACTGTGATATATGAGAACAGACACCTGAACAAATATTTAATAGTGCTACCCACATCTTATTGTGGCACTGCTGGAAAGCCTCTACTTAACCATCTATTATTATGGACTGCTATAATACAGATACACAGCAGATAATGAGATAATTCAGAATAATGTATTCTAGCCATCAAAATGAGCTTCACTGTGTATACAGTTTCACCAGCAAGCATCCTTCATCTTACTGCTGACCATGTTTGTGTTATTTTATGAAATGTCACAGTATATGATTGATGTTTTATGTATTTTTAATAAATATGTTTTTGGTTGGATTGAATTATCATTTTTCATTTGTGTTATGTTTGATGTTATGGGGATTATTATGTTAGTGCCTCTTTGATTGCATTTATGTGTGTGTGTGTGTGTGTGTGTGTGTGTGAGACAGAGAGAGAGAAAGAGAGAGAGAGAGAGAGAGAGAGAGAGAGAGAGAAAGGGCAGTCATGCAATAGAGAAAACTCACGCTCAGAGTTTGGCATCTGTCAGAGAGAGCTCTGATTAAGTGAGAACTGACGATACCTCAATTTACCCGACACATCCGAAGCCAAATTAATAATGAATAGTGAATAATTTTGCACAATCACTTGCACTTTATCTGCTCTGTTAGAGAGAAATGAAATGTTCCTTTTCACAATGAAATCCAAATCATTCCTCTGATTAATAGTCTAATTAAGTTTACATTGTTTTATCTTGCTTTATAGAGACCTTAACAGCACTTATTATAAGTCACACTTATTTACATAAAGTGTACAGTTCAGACTCTTTGTTCCTTTACAAGCCACAGTATTGACAGAATTCTTCTAAAACTTTATAGGGGACAATAAAAGCACTGTAGCATTATTATTTCATAGCTGCTCCCAGTGTACACAAACAGTCCTGCAAGAGATAACTGAATAATTCCAGTGATAAGCTGATTTTATCATTTGAGCTCTACATTGTGGTCTTGTCCTTTGAAATATCTCATCATGAATTTGATGTTTGAGTGGATATGCTGTAGCATCTATCAGTTACAAGACAAATGTGTGTATTAGAGAGACTGGAATGATGAATGTGTCACAGTTTTTTTTTTTAGTGTTGTGATATTTCTGAACAATCTGCCTTGAACAACTAAACAACATCCCCACTTCCCACTAGGTGAATTTTTTAAAACTTAGCCTCCAATGCAATATAGGCAAAAATAAAACATTTAATACATTTCTGATGCAAACCCCTGCGTGTCAGCATGAAGGCTATCAGTGACAGTGTTGTTAGGAAATAAATGCATGCTCAGCACTTTTTTTTAAACCAGGGATTGGTAGTGTGTGTGACTGATTCACTGGGGGTGGGACTGGTTTCTATAGTAACAGTGCATTCCTGTTTTCCTCTCCCCTCTGCCGCTATGGAAGCGAAGTATTTCGCTCGTGCAGGAAACAGAGTTATGGTAATGCTTTTTTTTGACTTTTGCACTTTTTTTTTTTTTTAACCTATCCCATTGTAGGTCTTTGTCACCCAGTTAAATTAATCCTCTGCTTTCATTACTTCACTTGGTTCTTAGTGAGGTTCTTTTTTCTTCTTTCTTGCATACATATATATATATAAAACAAATATATATATATATATATATTTGTTTTTGTTTTTTGTTTTTTTTTTTGTCAAAACTGGGAAAATATAAGCTCCTAGATAGAGAAATCTCACATAGAAACACAGAGCAGCCTCAGCTGTGGAGTTAATTTTATTTGTTGGGGCTATTTTCCTACTTGATTGCACTCATCATTTCAGCCTGGCAGGTTTTAGATTTCAGTGTGATTGGCTTGTTTCTCGCCCGCAGACTCTGAAACCACAGAGGACGAAGCAGCCGAGCCTCAGATGGAGACCAAAGACGGAGGCAGAGGCGATCCAGATGAGACCTCCCAGAGGGTCCCTGCAGGTAATTACACTTTTTCCCCATCAGCATTGTTACTTCCCACTCTTCACACAGAGCCCACCCCACACTGCCTCTTCAATTCACAATGGACACACACATTTTTCATTTATTTTATTTTTATTTAACCTTTAATTTAACCTGGCAAGTAATTAAAAATACAATTCTTATTTACAATGCCTGGCCTGGCAAGCAGCAAAGCCACTTGAATGGGATAGAAAAACAAAGTGGAAGGGGGGAAAATGTGTGACAAATTTACAACAAAATGTATGTTTAAAAAAAAAAAAAAACATCGCACAACACAGAAACCAAGAAATTAAAAAAAAATGTATAAAAGTACATATGATTTTCTTCTATGTTTATTGTGAGATCATCATGGTTTTTACAGTTTCAGTGAGAGAAATTCAATGTCATTTATCTATTTTGATCTGCTATCTGGTCACTGTTCACACTACAGTGTACTGCTATATTCACTTTGTCACCTTGTTTACTTCACTCTTTGTTGTCTTATCTCAGAGCCAGAAAAAAAATATGACTCTGGTGAGATTGAAAATCTCATAAATTGTATTCTTTTTTCCCTGCTTGGTTTTAGATGTGCTTGCCTCTATCGCAGGCCTTAGATTAACCTTCAGAATTCTTAAAACCCTAAAGCAATATAAAATATCCAAGCCTGTCTTATCACAGTGTCTCAAACATACATCAGAATCTGAGGAGTTATTCATGCTGCTTTGCCTGTCAGTCTGTCTGGAGCTAAATCGATGTTACACCCACAAGAAAATAAGTATCAAAAATAAGCAGCATTTTATGCAAAACTTTGCCTATTGCAACATACTGTAGTCAAGAACAAAGACATTTAGTGTATGTTTTACTGAGGTTCCTTCTAAAAGGGTCAAATAGTACACGGTAAGATATTAATAGTGTAATA
Organism: Pangasius sanitwongsei; assembly: GCA_037576675.1. NCBI lineage: Eukaryota > Metazoa > Chordata > Actinopteri > Siluriformes > Pangasiidae > Pangasius > Pangasius sanitwongsei. Next base: position 22,689,451 of record CM075007.1, on the reverse strand, counting down.
AAATTAAAGCATATCAGTTTAAAAGATTGTATTTTTATTCTAATTGTGTTATACTTGAATATTTTGCAACAACTTCCTGACATATCTGTTTTAGCTGTGCCCAACTGTTCGGCCATTTTTTGAACATTTTTCCTAAAATATCTGTTATAACAATAACAGTGACATGCATTATGCACTGACTTTTTCAAATCAGGTCTAGCCTTTGTTTTGGAATGTTATCTTGTTGCAATGTACAATTTGAATATGTTGAATTTTGTGGATAAATATAGAAAATGCACAAGGCACACCAACTTTGTCACTCAGCTGTATATTTAACCTTATATTTAATTATATTTTATATGTATCGATATTTTATATCCATAAGATACATACAGTATATTGTTCTGAATTACACCACAGAACTGCTGAATTCTCCAATCTGATTGGTCAGAAGGTGTTGATAAATTTTCTTAATTAATTAATTAATTGATAAATGTTCTGGCTAAATAGTAAATCACAGGGCTATATTAATGTGCTTGTTCTAATATGTTATCGTTTCTATAGTAACGGCTCATTCACAGGGATTTGTATGGCAGACAAGCGACATAATTTAACAAATATTTAACATTTTTAACATAACACTTGCTATTTAAGAACAAAAAAAATGAATAAATGGTGCTATGGTGTAAAAGCTGTTGCTATAGAGACATTTGTTTAATACTCATGGAAGGAGTCTCCAGTGTCAGTGCTATGTAACAGTCAAAAGTAAAGTTTTCAGGACAGAGGACTTTTCTTAGTTATGTGACAGGCTGGAATCTTTTATTTTATTTTATTTTGTTATTTTTGTTTTTGCCTTATTAACTTCAAGAGAGAAAAAAGTGAGGCTGGTAAAGGAACTCATTTTTGTAATGCCTTAACATAAGTGCTAACAGGAGCTAAGTTCCTTTGTGGATGTTCCTCAACATTAAATGTAACTATAAACTGATACTGTAATTGGGGGCAAACTGTTGTGGTATAAGAAGAATAAAACACTCCATAGTGGTTGATTATTTTCTTATATCAGCACACCCTGTTACAAATCAGCTACAGTATACAAATAAATATATTTTGGCACATCAACTCATCCACCTCTTAAATCTCAGCATGTGCAGAGGCATGCGGATTCTCTGCAAACTGTAACATTTTTTAAAGACCCTTAGACTGCTGATTCCAACAGTGTTATTCTCAACAGAGAAAGAATGCTTACATGTTTACAAGGACAGCAGTGAGAAGCAAGAAGCTTATTCTGCCATTCTATTCAGTCACTTTGCAGGATCTTGGCAGTGGCACTTTCTGCTGTCATTATATGTTATGAGAAAAGCTGTCCCAGCAGCCCCTGGGGAGAGGAAGTGGGTGTACATTTGGGGTGCTTTCAGATGGAGGGAAATGTATTTCTTACATTAGAGAATAGAAGGAAAAAAGAAAATAGCATTTCTCTAACCAAAATAAATTAGGTCATGGAAGTATACAGTAGATACAATATATATATATATATATATATACACAAGGTGGTAGATTGTAGTATTTAATCAGGTATGTTTTTAGTAAACAATCGCATTGCCTGCTTCATTCTCTGACAAATGGCTTTCCTCCAGTAAACTCGATATTGAGTGATGAGATGCATTGTCTCCTCACTATCTAACACCAAACGCTATGAAAACCGTCTCTCACGCCTGTCTAGATAATGAACACCCACAATTTACAGGCGAAGAAATATGGAGGGAATAAACGTGTCAAGCTTTGAGATTTCCTATGTAGTGATGCATATCAGATTGATTTGACGCATTAGGACGGTGGATCAGTGGGTGGAGGCTTTGTCTCTGTGAATCTGAAGGATGTTTGCCCTTTATATTGCCTCCCGTTTTTGCCTGTATCAAGCTGCATCTGCCCATCGCAACGAACCAGGCTGCGAGAGAACCGATTCCTGCTGAGGGCACGCCGTCTACCACAGGGCCTGCTGGAAATGTCATGCACTTGGTTGTCTCCTTCTTTTAAAGCTTTCCTCAAATTGCATGTAATCCAAGCAATCCAGTTCTCAGGGATTCCATAAAATGACATGTCCTAGCCTGGATTAAATGGCATTTTCTAAATGCTCCAACCTTCCTTTATTTCCTTCCTTCCTTCCTTTTTTTTTTTAGGTTTTATCTAAGTAGGCGTAAAAGGCAAAGGATTATTCTGCAGGTGTGGTTATGATAAAGCAGAATTATAGAGTGTTATATTTGTCATTTTCATTGCTGCCATAGAATGTCTCCATATTATATCCAGAGATTTCAATTTGCATGCAAAATAACACAAGCTTTTCATCATATATGAAAGGCTGAAATTAAGATATCACATAAAAGACCAATTTAATTGTATACTACAGTGATGAAAGAAGATTTCCCAGTCAATATTTACACAGCTGCTGCCTATTTAAATCTGACACAGTCACATTTTTAAATCGCTGTTCTGCAATTATGTGAGGACATAGGTTCATGCAGTGATGAGGACAGTTCCACTCTACATGAGTATGAAAATTAGTCAATTCAGTTCTTAAGACATTTAATTATATAACAGTATAATATTGGCTTATTTACTAGTGTTTACTAGCATAATGCCATTACATTAATTTATATTGCAAGTGAATGTACATGCTTCTATGATTGAAAGCCTTGTAAAGACCAGTTAGAGTCAGCTTAGAAGAGCCCATGAAGCCAGATAAACTGTGTTTAACTTGTTCAAACAAGGTTGCTAAAGTTAATCTGCTTTAAAGTTATATGCTTTTTTGTGATGGAAAAGCTGAAGCTTGTAGATTCCCTGTTCAAGTCAGTCCCCTGACTTGAACTTCATTGAAAATATGCAGGTAGATCTTTAAAATGCTGTTCATGCAAGACAGCCCAGGAATATCTCTGAACTAGAAGCGTCCTGCAAGGAAAAGTGGGTGAAAATTCATTAAACAAGAGTAGATAGACTCTTATGCGGCTACGAAAAGAGTTTTCAAGCTGTGTTATCTGCCAAAAGGGTTTGTTACTAAGTACTGATGTAGTAAGGTGTCCTTGTTTAGTGTTTAGTTCTTTTCACTTCAAAAGGCAACAAAATATGGAATTTGGCCAAACATAAGTGTATGCTAAATGAACTAGGTTTAGCCCAGTTGACTGAGAAATGCTCTCACCATCATTTTTCATGGCCTCAATAAGAAGATGGTGGTGGACCCTTTTAAGTTTTTTGTGTTTTTCAAGTAAGGAATAAAACATGACAGAGCATTGTTTATTGTTTTGACCCCAATGTTTCCAATAACAACATGTCCCAAAGTGTTTTATACTACAACAGTTTGCCAATGATTATGAGTTTTTATTAAGGCATTCCCTCACCAGCTTCTCTTTTTTCTCTCCCTCTTGATGTTAATAAGACAAAAAAATGCAGCGTGTCTTCTTGCTGAGAAGAAAACACAAAAATAACACACAAAAAAATGAAGAAAATAAAACATCTTGAAAACAAGATGAAAACATGATTACAGGGTTTTACACTGTACAAGTCCCTGTGTAAGTTGTAACTAGAGAAACTATATTATATTAGAATCAGCACAGTATAAACCTTGCAGCTTGAACTACTGTCCAATCGGAATCCAAACTTCAGCAGCTCTGTGACATAAAACAAAGTGTTGCATTACATTTTTTCCATTTCTATGATGAGACTGGGCCATGATGTATACCTCCTGTGCTATACCCACCTAATGACATTTAGGGTTTTTTTTTAAAGCACATTCTCCTACCTCTCCCAATTTTATTATTTCTGCAGGTGAGCGGATGATGGACGTGGCTTCAGGCGCGAGTGGTCATGGTGAGAACACGGTGGTGGAGAGAGAGATGCAGTCCCTGGGATCAAGAGCAGCGGGGCCACAGGCCGCCAGGCAAGGCACCGGCCGGGAGCCGACGGCCACCCACATCAGGCACCTAGGGGTCGAGCCGCTGATCCGGGCGTCCCGCGCCAATCTGTCCCGGCCAGTGTGGGGGTCCGAGGAAAGTGTGTCTTTAGCTAGCGATTACTATGGTAGCACGTTCAGTCTCTATAGAGGAAGGACTTTTTCTATTCCCCTGTAATACAAAGCATTCCCAAGCGCAAATGATTAAACTATTCATAACTCCAGCAGCCCACAATATAAACAGCAAATAATAATAATAATAATAATAATAATTTTTAAAAAACAACCCTCTTATGGAAAAACATCCATAAACAGCCCACTTTCCCAGTCTTAGTGCCACAGGAGGCCTTCGCTGTGACATGGAGCACTGTGTGTGTGCTGAGGAGGGGAGGTGACTCAGACCAGAGCCCAGGGTGTGACCCCTTAATTTCTTTCCCTGCTCTGTCTATGGGACACAGAGAGAGAGAGAGAGAGAGAGAGAGAGAAAGTAGGCTTTCCACATTTGGATGAGGTTCAGATCAGCCCACTGCAAGAGAGCAGCATGATCTGCCAAACCTATTACAATTAGACATGACTCATTCACAGGTGGAGGTTCAGTAAACTGAAACAATGACAATGTAGGAATGAGCAGATATTGCAGCGATGCAAGCCAAGTGTGTTGAGGCTGTTTTTCAGCTGCAAATCTCACCCTTATGTAATTCCGAAAGTGTTGCTAAGAAAGTGGCAAAGCAGAGCTTTTGAGCACAAATCATTCTTCATGTGGGTGCTTGATCGGTTTGCAGTTGTTATATGGTAAATGGAATAAAAAGAAAGAGAAAGAAAGAAGAAGAAAGACAGGATTTTCTGATTCTGTCCCTCCTCCTCAGCACCATCCCCACAGCCATGTTAGAGCCAGGGCCAATGATACATGCAACAGCACCTAGGACTCTCCTAATATTCCATAGTCCAAATAAATTTAAAAATCATGCCCCATTTAATGGCCAGAATAATATTTTCAGTGTATATGTAAATTTCATCACAGTACATTAACAGTTATTGCTTTGGCAATACTGTCTAGAAGATCTGAGCAATTTAGTTCCAGTCTCATGCTCATCGTTTAGTTTCTGTTATATACACATATACATATATCTCATTTTTCATCTCTCCATTTGTTTGATGGAGCACGTCAGCCGTTCAAGAAAGTGAATTGATGATGGCAGGCTGGTCGTGTGCTTCTCTACTGTCTAAAGTTGACCTTGGCAGGCACAGAGAAATCATTGTTCATCATCCAGCTATAGACCTGGCCTTTAAGCCTACCAGCCAATAATCCTGTGTTATGTAATGTGCCAGCCGACATTCTATAAGGACGTTATGTGTCTTTTTCTTGTTGGCCAGTGCACATCTTATCTTACAGCACTGCAACTAGATGTTAAAGCAAAATATTAGAAATGTTATAATGACCCTTAAAAAAAGAAAATAATATGGTGCATTTGTCATTATATTTTCAAATCAGGTCAAATTAGTGAAATGTCTGGGATACAGTTTTTAGCATTTCCATTTTCATCACATTAGACTGTAACTCAATACAGAAAAAAAAAATCTAACTGCTTTCACAAAATAAAAAAAAGAATAAAAAGAATTTGATTAAATTAACTGCCACCTCCCTTGCCCACAATTACTGCCTTTTCTGTGCCTCATCTAGATTTATTTTCTTTTAGTTCATACTTTCCTTTGACCCCCATTTTCTATGTGCATTTTCTATTTTGCCTATTTTCTATTTTTTTTTTTTACCTCCTCAGCAATAGATGCAAAATAAAATGAACTTGTGGTTGTTGCTATTATTTGCATCATATTGTTTGTGTGAGGTGCCATCGGCCCTTTTAGGTTCTCTGATTTCTCTGCATGCTTTTTATTGAAGAATTGCTTTAGCATGACTCCTTGCATGCACTTTATGCCAAACTTATGATATATAAATATATAAACATATTTACATATATTGTAATTAAAAATATTGATGCAAATGGATAATATATATATATGAATCCCTCAGCTTATATAGCAGTTATTTTGATTATTTATTAATTATTTTGATTTTTGATTTTAGACAATGAAGCACAAAAGAATAGAGGCATCGCTAAACATAGTCATAGTCATCATAACATTGTAAATTTGATATCTGAAATAAAGTTTTAAATGAAGAACCAAATCTTGGTAATTTGCCTATTTCATTTTTCAGTAATTATAATTAGTGTCATTGGCCTATAGTTTAAATTTTACTGAAAAAAAGGAAAATCTTCCAGAGAAAACAGCCCAAGTGGCAAGGGTGCCATTACTAATTGCTGGATTTTTTTCATAGTGCGCTAACACAACCCACTATTAAAGAGCATCTGAGTGTTATTTTTCCAAATTCTTGCACGGTCATGTTCCTTTGCATGGTTTTGACACTGCTTGGGTGATGTTCATGCAGTCCTTCACACTGGATATCTCATACAGAAGTAAGTCTAAACAGCTGCAGGCTGGGAAGGAAGCCCGTGGATTTAAAAAAAAAACATTTACAATAGGTCTGTTTTCACACATTCAGGTGACTACAGAATGTGCTGTGTATAAAGAGGAAATATTTACTTTTCTTCCCTCTGGATGGTTTCTTCCCTCTGGATGGTTTCAAGCACAGAGATAATTCATATAGCCTCCTAACTGTAGTCTTTTTAATTATTTAAGTGCTTATTCTAAATAATAATTTGCATGTTTTCCTTCTCAGCTATGGCAGTGACATGTGACCTACAGATGTGTATATCCAGTCATATATGGTGGTCTAGTCCAGTGTTTTTGGAAGGAATTGGCTAGTAGGCTCCATTGAATTTGGCTTTACCAAACCTACACACTTAGGTGTATTGTAAATTGAATTAAATTGATTTAATTTGGTTCTACTGTGATGAAAGATAACTCACTTTTTCAGGCAGAGTGAGACTTGGTCTTGACTGTCACCCCAAGACCAATGTAAAAGGCATTCCTATTTCTTTATATTTATCTTTGTTTTTTTTTAACTTCCACTCACAAGTTTTACCCAAACTTTATACAGAAACAAATTAGAGTAGATCTGATTACTAGTTATTTGATGTAGATAGCCTTTTTTGTTTCTTTACCCCACTTATAATTGGGAAAATTCAAAAGTTAAACCCCAATATTTCCACTCAAGCTAAACACACAGAGACACTGAAAAGTACAAGCCTCCACAAATTTCCCCTCACATACATTGTATTCCCAAGACAAATGCCTCTCTGGCCCCCTATCCTCTTCCAAATAGCTGGGCTCCTCCCCCTTATTAACCCAATAGTCTAACAGAACATTTCCGTTAATCGCCTTCTTTCAGGAGCCAATCTGAGGAAGTTTTGAGGGAATCTCCCCCACAAGTTCTCCCTCCCCCTTCCCCTAAAATAATCCGTTCATCCACCTCTCCCATGCTCGGCCGATCTGGCTCAGGCCCCCCCACGCCCCTGACCCCACGCAAGAAAGCCACTGTGCCGAGTGAATACCAAGACACAGTACCCGGAGAGTTTGAGGAGAAGATTAAGCAACCCAAGTCTTCAGCCATGTCACAGAGTAGCACGCAGGACTCTCGACCCCAGACCCCTGTCAGTGACTACTCCCGGAAAGACTTGACTCCTCGTCCCTCTCCTAAACTAACACGACCGAGTTCCAAGATCTTCGAAAAGGTGAGAGTTTTTGAAGAGCGCAGAAGAAGCATCGACAATCCTGAGGGGTCAATCTCTGGACGCTCTTGGGCTGGGTTTAACAGAGCCCCTTCCATTGACTCTGATGATGGAGGGAGTCGTCTAGGGATCTCAAGAGAAAGTTCCAAGGAGGACCTCCATGAAGCTTTGAAGGCAGATGCAGAGCAGAGAAGATCTATGTTCAGGCAGAGAGCTGCTTCTCTGGAGGACAGACCTCGCTACTCTCAGAAAGTTCAAGACATTGAGCACAAGTTCACAGAGGAGCTCCAGCGAATCAAGAAGCTTGTGGGGAAACCACATATGAAGAAATCCTTCTCTACTGATCAGCTCTCCACTTTTCACAGGGGTAGACAGCCCATGAGAAAACTGGAGCCCATCCCACCTCAGGTGCTTCAAAAGCTACAGGACAGGGAGCGTGCTCAGCAGGAGCAAGAGAAGAGAATGAAAGAGCAAGCCAAAGACAAATCACCACAGGTGCAAACACGGCAGGTTCAGCAACAGGAATCATTGTTACAGGAGCAAGTTGTGCGAGAGAGGTCACCCATGACAACTAAATCAATTAACCAAATGGGAGAGGAGCCTTCACCTCCAGAAGGTATGTCACCATCTGAGTTACCTGGACAAAGGTCTCCAAGACTAATGCGTGGACCTAGTTCAGTTGCTGAGAACCCTCGAAGATCTCCAATTGTGGAAATCACCTCTGTGATTGATGAGCGCCCACACTCACCTCGCAGGACAAGAGCAGAGTCACCATCCAGAAATGTCCTGGAGATGACATTACGCAAAGTGGAGCCGAGACCTGCAAGTCCACTCATAAAGAGAGTAGGTCATGTCCAGGAAGTCACACCGGTCCACATAGAGGATGAAACTGTACATAGAAAAACACCCATAGAGATCACTTTGAGAAAGCTGGACAGAAGACCTGAAAGTCCTCTTGTGCAGGGTGAAATCAGTGCGGTGCAAGAGTGTCCTGTCCAGGCACCACCTCTTAAACCTCCAAGGGTTTCACTCATCTCCTCTAAAGAAGAGAAGATGGAGATAGATGTGAATCCTCTAGCACCAGCCCTAAAGATCACTATCCCACAGATTATTGTTGAAGAAGAGCCAATGGAGACAGAAGCTTCTGTACCTCCACACAGTGATAAAACAAGCAAAAGTGCCACTTCCAGAGAGGAAAAACCTCAGAGAGTGAGAGGGAGGGGACGTAAACAAAGACCCATGTCTCCTGAATTAGGTGAGTGTATTGTTTTTATTCATGAATGATTTTCATTTAACAAAATAATTTGTGTGCAATAGGCTGTGATTTAAAATATTAAATGTCTAAGTGGCATATTCTGACAAGTTATAACATTCAGTGAGAATTTGTTTGAATTTATGGCTTGACAAGATTTCGTTTTCTAGTTACAATCCTCTGTTCAGGCTGAAACAAATTGATAATGACAAGGTCATGTCTATTAAGATCCTCAGCAAGTCCTAGCAATTGGTCAATGTATTACTTTATTGTACTAGACCAACCAGGAGCAATCCTTGGATATGGATCAGAATTTGTGTATTACAAGCTCTGTCCAAAAAGTAATCTTAAAAGATACGTGGGTTTGGAAACGCCTACCTCTGTTAATATTGACTGTAATAAGCTGTAGCCTAGCATACTTAAAATGCAGTTAGCAGTAGCTAATGGAAAGTTCTGCATAGGGCAGATCGGAAGGTTATAAATTCAAATCCAGTTATCACCAAGCTGCCACTGCTGGCCCTTGAACAAAGGCCCTTGATAAAGTTACTTTGGATAAAAGCGTCTGCCAAATGAATAAATATAAATGCAAAATATATTTCTGTTGCAGTAACATGCCTTTCCTCATATTTACTTTTGCAGAATCTTCCGATGACTCCTATGTGTCAGCAGAAGAAGATCCTCTAGAGGCCCCACTGTTTGAGTTGCCTCTTCAGGACATGGTAGCATCCACTGGTGCTGAGGTTTTGCTGAAGTGCATCATCACTGGCAATCCTTTCCCCGAAGGCAAGTTCTTCCTGTTAATCTTTTGGAGACTACCAAAAAAAAAGCTTAAATGTCTGACATGACTGCAGGCTTTTAATTCCATGTACACGTACATAATTCTATGTACATTTAGTATTGTGTTGCAACCACTGAATGTTATACAACCATAGGTCATTGGATAAGAGCAGAACAAACAAAAAAAAAAGCTAAAACTGTGCCAGTCACTGAATACGAATAGGCTTACATGTATGAGTTTCTTACATCTAGTGACATGGACGTGGAACAATGTGGAAATAAAGAACAGTCCCACACATGTGGTGAAAGTGGAAGGAGAGAGGCACTCTCTTCTCATCAAATGGACAAAGCCAAGTGATGCTGGCACATACACCGTAACAGCTACAAATGAGGTGGGCAAGGCTTCCTGCAGCGCCACCCTCTTTATCAAACCAGGTGAGTGCTTACTTTTAGGCAGCCTGCCAGGCCTGTCAAGAATAATGTGTCATTCATTGAAGTTGTTTTCTGATGCCAAGGCAGAGACGTTATACTAAACTAAATTCTTCATTCTGGCAAGACTTGTCCAGAACATAACATGATTACAAGCCCTTTTTCTGACACCACCCTGGAGTCAGAAATCTCATCACACAATATATTTAGAAAGTCTGACACTGATGTGTATTGTGCACCCCACAGAGAAGCATGCCATCTTTAAACCTTCTTTCAGGGTTCTTGAGAAGCTGTCTTTGGAAATGCATTTTAAAGGATATTTTGCTTTTTCGTTCTACTTTCTTGCTCTCTCTTGCTCTTCTTTGTATATTCATGGAAAAGACTATTTGAAAGGCAGAGAAAGGTGACATACCATTACATCATTGATCCTCAGAGTTCAGTACTTTCTATATTCCCAGCTGAGGGGGAGGCATTTTGGAGGGTGATGTGGGGAATTTTAGCACCTCTGGTTATTTCAGTGGGATTAAAGGACGAAGCAGTGAGTCATTTCACCAACCTACGTTCCTATAGGTCTGGGTTAGCAGCTCAGTGCTGGTGATAAACTCATCCCTGGAGGGAGTTGGTTACTAATTTAGATTGAATGCTTTCCTGTTTATCTTCCTACTGACACTTTCCATTTAAGTAAGCCCTTTGCTTTCTTTCTCCAGACTTATATCTGTGCCTCTCTTGCATCCCCTCCTTCTTTCCCCTCACTCTCTAACCTTAGCTCCATAGCAATAGTTACCATAGCAACCATAGCAAAAGACTGTTGTTTGAAAATCGCACAGCCATGCCCAGGGTATTTTTTTTTAACTAAACGTTTGCTTTATTACTGTTTTGTTGGTGTGGATTTTATAGAAACGCACACAAGCAGCTGGACAAATTGGAAACCCACTGACTGATGCTACACGCCTCTAGTACTCATTTAGCCTGGATGTTTAAAAGCTTCGTCTGATGCAAACAAGCTGCCACAGCACTTTGCAGTAGCTCTCATTACAAAGCGTTATCTATATGACATCTGCACTCAATCCTCATTAATTAACTGCGGCAAAGATGTTTCTCTTGAATTCATTACATAGCTTTTAAGATGCATGTTGCAGTGTTGATGATAAAAGGTGGCACTTAAAGGTAAACCAATTCACGAACAAAATAGAATGAATATGTAAATGGACTTGAAATGGAATAAAATTGCAAATTGTCAGGAAATGTGGTCATGATCATCTGCATAGTGATTCTGCTTGAACAGAGTTAAAATACAATTCATCCATCTGCCTATTAAAATTCAACTTTCATTCTCTGTCACAATCATTTGTGTATAAATCTCATTTTGAATAATAGTCTGACAGGAACATTTACATAAAATCATGCAAGATAAGGCTAGAATCTCTTGTGCAATGTGTCAGTGTGCTGAAGTTCTTATTTGCAATTTACTTTATATAAGCTGGATATACGTATAATAATCTGATGATGAGTTGGTAGTAAGGGCCCCAATTTCTTATGAGTAAATTTGACATTTATTGAGGCATTTTCTGGTGAAATGAACCACCACATAGTGTATCTGCAAGCACTTTATGTTTTACCTTATGACCTGAATTTAGTCAAACAAAACATCTTCCTTTCACAGTTTTTTAAGACAATAGTATCGATTTACTGAAATGGCACCATACTGCTTCTGCTAGGACTGAACCGCATACTGTAATATATAAATAGGATGGTTGCTATGAGAAACATGGTATGGCTGTCTCTTCTACTGAAATAGTCCTTAATGGGAGCCAGGAGGAGCTCTACATGTATAGTGTGTTTGTGTGTATGCACGGCTGCTTGGAAGGACTTCTGCAAATGATTCTCAAAATGATGACAGAGATAAAAAAAAAAATAGATAATTGTTGTAAAGGGTGACAAGATTTAACCACAGCACTGCATTTGTCTGGCCACCAGTGGCACAGGTAAGTGTGAGACCGTTCTAAAACTAAATTTCATGTTAAAGAAAGGTACGGTCATTGAAATGGGTAGAATACATATTGTATTGGTTTTTGCTTGTATGTTGATAACATTTGATGTTGTTTACTGATTAAAAAAGGTATTATTCCTGTAGTAAGTGTTTGGGTGCTTTACAAATGTTCTAGCTTAGCAGTGATAATCACATGCTGGTTGCTGTAATATACACTGTGTACAAGGTGGTAAGCAGAACCCTGTATGTGCTATCTATTTATTCCCACTGCAAGCTCACAGGATCTGCTCTGAACCCAACAGCATGGACTTTCTGACAGTAAAACCACTAGTTTGCCAATTAAATTAGCCAAATCTCTTATTATTCTCATGAACATGATTATTTATAGCATGTAGGCCAAAGATATGGAGGAAGCAATGGTTTTTAAAGGTTTTTAAATATTTTACAATGAAGTCAATTTTCCACCAATATCACAAGACCTTTACTGAAAAGAAGTTTTGCTGTTTTTTCCAAAATATTCCATTGGTTTGTTTATGGCATTTGGCATTTTATATATAGCAGTTTCTTACATTAATATGAGTTTTTTTTTTACATAAATAATTATTTAACTTTTAATAAACTAATTTAACACACTTTATTTAGTGTTCAGATACACTTGAATCTGAAAATAATGTGTATGTGTATATCAGGCAAAATGCAAAACTAAATTAGGAACTAGTTAATTGTATGATATTACTGCATTAAATGAAACCTTTTTGTTTTATGGTATTAAATGTCACTGCCCATTATCTCTTGAAAGAATATTTATCAGTTAAAAAAAGCAACACTAAATTGTAAAAACCTATTTTTTCAGTGTTAATGTTACTTTCACAATTTTGCATGTAGTGTAAATCTGTGCTTTGTATATATTTTCTTTATTTACAGTATACTGAATAATAGCAATTACTGCAAGTGAAGGTCAATATTACATTTTATTTTAATATTAGTATTTTTGGGAGACCTATGATTTGTACTGTTATTACTACTAATATATATGAACAACACAGAAACTTTAAAATAAGCTGGGATTATACATTATATCCCCAGAGCTCATTCATCCATGTCTGATTCCCATCGCCAAGATGGACAATGTTTCATAAAAGTACTGAGCTGAAATCTCCACATTGTCACACTGTGAGATTGGATTTGGCATTACCTGATTCATTCTATCCTCAACCATCCACAATGCAGAGGGACCTCTTTTTTATTTAACCTTTTCATCTTTAGCCTCCTTCTATTGAAGTGCTCTCCTCTCACCAAGATCAGATTCAAAAGCCTGTCTCACAGAAACAGGATAGGATCCGACACAATCCCTGCAAGTCTGTGTGCATTTTACACTTCAGTGAACTTGTGTGGCTAGAATGGGTTTTTCTGCTTGACAGTGGTTCGGGAATAGTAGTGAGATTATACGTAGAAGATCATTGAAGATTATGTAACATGATGTATGGATATTGAACCAGTATTTATAAAGCCATTCATAAATGTACTAGTTAGCATGTTTGCCATGCATCTAGGCACGCATCACACAAGGAAGGCATGCATCGAGACTCTTCTCTGTTCTGGCACCAAGGTGGTGGAATGAACTTCCCCTACATGTCTGAACAGCTGAGTCACTGGCAGTCTTCAAATGACATCTAAAGACTTACCCCTTCATAAAGTACTTAAGTTAGCACTTACAAACAAAAAAAAAGTATTGTTTGAGCACTTGTCTATTACCTCCCCAACAGAGTTTTGGACTGATGGTATTCCTAGTTTGTGACCTAGTGAGCCAATATCAGAATGTATTTTTGATAGACTTCAAAGCACTATTGTAAGTCGCTCTGGATAAGGGCGTCTGCCAAATGCCATAAATGTAAATGTAAATCTATAGTGTTAAGTAAACAATGAAATATCAATATTTCATTATTTGAGCCAAATTCAGAACTGAAAATACAGCTGAGGCTTCAGGGTTTCAGTCCACCGTATTTAACGTTCATGAACTAGATATCATTTTTCACGAAAACCGCAACATTGCCTGGATTTGACCCTTACTTCATTTGAAAGAGCCTTTAACCCTGGTTCATGCTTTTATAACCTTGCACTAAGATTAGCATTAAGTGCTAATCTTGCACTAAGACTCTCTGCTAAAACCCTAAATAGACTGCAACATATGCAAAATTCAGCTGCTGGAATACTCACTCATACCAAAAGTTCAGCACACATTGCTCCTGTACTCCAAGAGTTACACTGGTTTACCCATCACAGAGAATCCCTCCATCAAATATTTCACTGCCACAGCTCCTAAACTTTGCAATGCCATCCCACAAGACCTTCATAACTGAACTTCCTTCTCCCATTTGAAGAGTCAAGAGAACTTAAAATATACCTTTTTGTCAGCACATTTCTCTTTCTTCTTCCTGCTAGTCTTTGGTCCACTCTGGAGTCTGCTTTTTTTGTACAGCGACCTTGAATTAGAAAGGTGCTATAAAAATGCTATGCCCTATTATTATCTTGTCTGTATTTGAAATATGGACTTATCTGAGATTGATGTGTCTTACCCTCAGAGCCTAGCCAAGACGTGAGGGGCAACCTTGGTGTCCCCATGGACATTAGTAGCCCCATCACCTCTGATGAGGAGTACCTCAGCCCCCTGGAGGAGGCCATGGATTTCGTAGGATCATCTTACCGTGGTCCTGAAACCCGGAAGATCATAGATGCTCGGTTTAAAGAGCCCCCTGCTTTTCAGGTGAATGGTCATATATAAATAATGCAGGGTTGAATTAACAATCATATAAAGTGTGTATATAAAACTCAGTTCAACACTGTAGCATCAGCAATTCGCTTTTAGGTTGTTGTGATATATGCAGTATAAAATGTGTCTCAGTATGATTCTATCATATTTACAGGCTACAGTAGGAGATCAGACAGTCACAGAGGGACAAGAAGTGATCATGTCTGTCCGAATGTCTGGCCAGCCTAAACCAATGCTCTATTGGTAGGTTCTATCATTCAATCACAGTAGGAAATATTAGTGGTACTTCATCTACTGGTGAACGCTACAATATAATGGCTGTTTAGACAGTAATCTTTAAAAAGGAAAGTGTCATGCTCATACATTCACCGTCCAGTTTAATAGGAACACCTGTACACTTGCACATTTATGCAGTTATCCAAACATTCAATCAAGTGACAGCAGCACAATGCATAAAATCATGCAGATACAGGTCAAGAGCTGGGATTTTCACACACAGCAGTCTCTAGAGATTACACAGAAACATCCTGTTAGCGGAACCGAAGCTCCTTATTGATGAGAGAGATCAGAGGAGAATGACAAGACTGGTTTGAGCTGACAGGACGTCTACAGCAACTCAAATAATCACTCTTTACAACCATGGTGAGCAGAAAATCATCTCAGAACACACAACACTTCAATCCCTGATGTGGATGGGCTACAACAGCAGAAGATCAAATCAGGCTCCACTCCTGTCAGCCAAGAACAAGAATCTGAGGCTGTCATGGGCACAGACTCACCAGAACTGGACAGCTGAAGACTGGAAAAAGATGATCTTCAAATGTCCAGTTTCTGTGAGCCTATGCCCAATGTAGCCTCAGATTCCTGTTCATGGCTGACAGGAGTAGAATCCAGTGTGGGCTTCTGCAGTCGTAGCCCATCCACCGCAAGTTCAATGTTTTGTGCATGCTGAGATGCTTTTCTGCTCACCATGGTTGTAAAGAGTGATTATTTGACATACCATATATCCTTCCTGGCAGCCTGAAGCTATCTAGCCATTTTTCTCTGATTTCTCTTATCAACATGGCATTTCCACCCACAGAACTGTTGCACACTCTTTTTTTTTTTTTTTTTTTGCTTTTCACACCATTCTGTGTAAACTCTAGAGACTGCTGTGTGTGAAGTTCCCAGGAGATCAGCAGTTTCTGAAATACTCAAACCAGCCCATCTGGCACCAACAACCATGCCACGGTTAAAGTCACAGAGATCTCATTTTTCCCCATTCTGACGTTTGATGTGAATATTAACTGAAGCTCTTGACCTGTATCTGCATGATTTTATGCATTGTGCTGCTGCCACTTGATTGGCTGATTGGATAACTGTGTACAGGTGTACAGGTATTCCTATTAAAGTGCACAGTGAGTGTAGATAAGAGTATTTTAATGCTATTTAATATCCTAAAATATTTTAATTAATACTTGTTCTATTTTTTGTTTCAATTAATTGAACATATTCCGCTCCAATATTTGTGAGCTTAATCAAAATTTGGTAATTGGACATTAAATTTTAATGGTATAGTAACATCTGTAATCACAGGTTTAAACACTAATAATATATTTATTTATTTCCTCACTTATTTGTTTTTGTGTTTATATAGCATTTAAAAAGATTAACCTATTAAATCAGTGTGACTAATGGGCAGTCACATTTTTCAGGCTTATGTTAAGATATGATGTAGGTCTTTTTTACTTCGCAATAACTGTCTTAATAATTATGATTTTTGTATTTTATTTTTATTATCTTTATCTTTAGTATTATTATTTTAGGCTGTGTATCCATCCATTTAGGGTTAGGCATAAACCTGAAGTGGACATGGTCTAAAATAGAATGAGTTTATATTTTGTTTTTAATTAGGTATGAACCCTACCATAATGTACCTGCATGTATTAATTTTTGTTTGTACTTGCATGTAATATTTGTAATATTTTCTAATGAATTTAGTTGGATCTAGTAGTCTCCAATTGCTCTGTGAACTTTCCTGGCAAGAAAAAAAAGAATAGAACATTTCCGATTCATGTCTGTATGTCTATATACAGTATAATAAGCAAAGATGTTATTGACTCTATGGATCTATTTTCAAACTTTCTTGTACAGCAATGTAGCATAATCTAACATATAAATCCTGTTTTTTCCCATCAAATCTAGGCTGAGGGACAGAGTAACCATAAAAACAGGTCCTCGACACATCGTCCGTGAGACAGAGGACGGCAACTGTGAGATGATCATAAAATCAGCTGTTAAGTCTGATGCTGGTGTGTACACCTGCAAGATCATCAACGAGTATGGCACCAAACAGTGTGAGGCCAAATTAGAGGTGAAAGGTGAGGGCCTTATCTTATAATACGAGCCTGTGCACTCCATAAACATAGAATTATAATCTATCTTCATCAGAAGCCATTGAATCCTGAAAATTCTGTGGTCAATCATTAGGAGCATATATTCTTCTTAAAATAGTCTCCTGCAGGCTTAAAAGCATAAACAAGGTCCCAAGAGGTTTTCGTTTTTATTAATACTAGCACATGCTAATACCATGTGAATTTGCACCATAAGGTTGAGCGTATTTTCAGACCAGTTTTTTGTGTGTCTGTTTGTGGACGTGGAGAAGACCTACTTCTCACCATGTCTGCTTTAATTACAGCCAATCTGCTCTAGGTTGCAGTGCAGTAAGGTCAAGAGCTCTTCTCTTCCCAAACACACACTTTACATCAAAACTGCACTGAAGGGCCTCAGAATTTAATGAGTGTTTTTCCTCTCACAGCGCCATCTGATTGGAATAATGATCAATGAAACTGCGTTACCCATAGGTTTCTCCACACAGATAATTTAATGATGTTCTTCAGAATTTTTTTGTCAAAAAGGACACTTTGTATTAGGGATGCATGAATACCATTTTTCCAGACTTATGTATGAATACAAGTATGAGTACTTGTCGCTAACCTCAGCGACATCATTGAACATTTTATTTAACACTGTTTATGTTTCCCCAGTTTAAATAGCAGCCATCAAAAGCTCACATGTGGGTGTTCATGCACTTAGGTTACTAGACTCTGTCTTTATAACATTAGCTAGTTTATTTTAAATGAATTGCATTAGCTAGCTACATTAGTTAACATTAGTTAGTTAATTAATAGTATGTGAAATAGTAAAGACACCAGTGGTGGTGTATTTATTTCACATTCTATTTAGAATGGTAGTATTCGGGTTCAAATAAAGTCCAGGTATTCCAAGTAATTAAATAACAATTAAAATATTAGCATGGTGGTGCAGCAGGTTGAGTTGGCTCCACACAGCTACAGTTTAATCCTGAGCTCAGGTTACTTTCTGTGTAGAGTTTTGCATGTTCTACATGTTCCTCTGGGTTTTCCAATTTCTTCCGACCTCCCAAAAACATGCTGGTATGTGGATTGGCTCTAAATTGCGATTAGCTCTGTGTGTGTGTGTGTGTGTGTGTGTGTGTTTGCATGGGTGACCTGTGATGGACTGGTGTGCTATCCAGGGTGTATTGCCTCAAACCCAGTGTTCCCGTGATTGTCTCCAGATCCTTTACAGCTAGGCTGGTTATCATTTCAGAAGCTTGCTAATTACATGAATGGTAGAAGCCAGACTTTTGTTCTAGCTGTATGATGTGTTGCTGTATGACAAATCTGTGATTATGTATAACATATGTTTTAATATGCTACCTCAATAGAATTATGCTACCATAATTCCAAAATGTAGGGCTCATTTCCTGAAAAATCAGACGCACTTCACAGGAATGCATTCAACTCAAAGCAAGGTCATTAGCACGGGGTATTAGCAGACCAGATCTACCTTGCCTACTGTGGTAGTTGACAGTTTTCAGGCTCTTAGCCAAGCCCCATTTGCTCTGACAAGGACAATTTTCTATGATAGACAAATTATCCATGGATTTGCTCTCTAAGCTAAAGTGTAAGATTCTGTAATTGAATCAACCAGGTTTAACAAGTGCATAAGTGCTACTAACCAACATTTAGACATCACTGTCATCTCGGCTTGTTTCTGATGCACACCTAGGGTAAATTAGCAAAGCCAAACCACCAACATGAATGTTGTGGGGAGGTAAGAAGAGACCGGAGAACCCAGAAGAAACCCACCCTGGAGCTGTGAGGAGGCAATGCTACCTGTGGCCCACCATGCCCCCCCATCTTACCAAACAAACATAAATGTTCAATGACCATCATAGGAAACCAATTTTTTAATCAAAATCCCTTGTATGTCATCTTCTGCATCCTATGTACTCATCTTCCAGCCACTCCAGTAGAACCTGGCCTGGCCATAGTGCGGCCTCTCAGGGATGTGATGGTGAAGGCGGGAGAGTCAGTGCTGTTTGAATGCCATGTGATTGGACCACAGGATGTGGACGTAGACTGGCTGTCAGATGGGAAGCTTATCCAGCCAGCACTTCTGAACTGTAAGATGCACTTTGATGGGAAGAGGTGCCGATTGATGCTCAACTCAGTGCATGAGGATGACAGTGGCACATATACCTGTAAACTAAGCACAGCCAAAGGTAAGCATCTCCAGGCATGACATCATGCTGGTTTTGGGTGGTTAGAGCATTGGATGTTTGGCATTTCAGCTTGTGCTGTTTAAACTGGATATTTGTCTAATTAGTTAGATCAGAGCACCAATCTTTGCAGTGCCATGACTCTCCATAACTGAAACTGATTGTGATTAGTAGTCAGAGACTGCCCTTCATTATTGAATTGTTCTCATTATCATACTGATTACCACTGCTTGTCTTCTGCAGAGGAACTGACCTCATGTGCCCAGCTGAAGGTCATTGCCTCTGTTGAGCCACTGTTTACCCGACAGCTGGATGTGTTGGAGGTAATTGAGGGTCGAAATGCACGATTTGACTGCAAGGTCAGTGGAACGCCACCACCTGTGGTCATCTGGACTCACTTCGGTAAGAGGCTTTTCCCATGAGAAACTGTTATCAATTAGTTAAGCACCTAACTAAACCATGGACATCTGTGTGTTTTCTTCTCCTAGACAATCCATTGGTAGAGAGTGAGGACATTCGCATCCTGAAGGAAGGTGGCCGGCATTCGTTGGTTATCTCCCATGTGAGCAATGAGGATGAAGGGTTCTACACAGTGGTGGCCAAGAACACACACGGCAAGGCCGAATGTTCAGCAGAGCTCTATGTACAGGAGCCCCGGCCAGCTATGTCATCTCAGATGTAAACTTTTCTTGTTTAATTTCATTATATGTATATACAGTAGATGCATTTAAGTGGGAATTAGGAGGTGGGATAGCCCTGCTTTTTCTTGGTCCCAACAATGGGACCCTTTTATCAAATGGGATTTATTCGGAAATTGTTTGCGGGGGGGCAAGGTGGCTTAGTGCCTTGCACCTCTGGGATTGGAGGTTCAAATCCCGCCACTGCCCAGTGTGCGTGAAGTTTGCATGTTCTCCCCGTGGTTGGGAAGGTATTCATGAAAATCTGTGGGCATTTATTTTTTATGTTCATATCCTACAAGAGCTCCCGAGTTTGTGTAAATGTATGTGTAAGGAGACTAATGTGAACCTTTGCTGCAGTCGCTGAGCTGCTGTACTGGAAGATTTATTACACATGGCACTTTGGAGGCACTCTTTCACCATTTACTTCTTATTTTCATGTTTTCAGCTCTATAAGAGCTTTACCTTTTTAATAGAGTTTTGTGTGCATCACTATATCAGCTGTGCCATGAATGCACTTGGCAATTTATGGGTGATTAGCATTTATCATGGGGGAGTCTTCAGAAGAAAAAAAAAAAGACTTTCTGGTTTCTCAGTCTTGCCTTGTTTACTTCAAATAATGGAAAAAAACAGAGACTGGTGAAGGAACGACTGTTTATAACTGATATAGCGCTAACTTGTTCCACAGCTGGTCCACAACATTACTTTAACTATAAACTGCTAACATGTATGTGTTGTTTTTAATTAATTTAAAATTGTAAGTGCTGGAAAACTTTTGTTATTGGAAAATAATCAACTTTGGGGTGCTAATATTAAATCGATAAATTAATTTGATGAAATTATTAACATTTTCTTCAAATTATAGAACCGGAGATTGGTAACTGCCATTCACATACACCAAAAGTGACAGAGCTCCACTTTATCACAACCCCTTACTGCTCAGCATTAATACTTTGTTTATGTTACTGTCAAACATCCATTAACTAAGAACTTCTGTT
The DNA here is from genome assembly GCA_037576675.1 of Pangasius sanitwongsei. Taxonomy (NCBI): domain Eukaryota; kingdom Metazoa; phylum Chordata; class Actinopteri; order Siluriformes; family Pangasiidae; genus Pangasius; species Pangasius sanitwongsei. The sequence continues at coordinate 22,668,386 of CM075007.1, read as the reverse complement.
ATCTTCTACAGTCAGCTATAGTTTATGCAAATTATTGTTTGATTCTCATTGCTTGTGTTTATACTGTATGCCAAACACCAACAGATATTTTTTGTTTAGACTTGGAATTAAATATTTACAGTTTATTCATCATGCTTTCTCTCTCATGTTCTGCTTGACTATCTATCACTCTCCAACTCCCATTAGGGCTAAGTTAGAGAAGATGCCATCCATTCCTGAGGAGCCAGAGGTTCCTGAGAGCGAGGTGGAGCGTTTTACCATGCCTGACTTTGTGAAGCCACTGTACGACCTGGATGTTGTCGAGGGTAAAGAGGCCGTGCTGAAGTGCAAAGTGGCCGGCCTGCCATATCCCACCATTTCTTGGTTCCACAATGGCAAGAAGATTGAAAGCACTGAGGACAGGAAGATGACGCAGTGTGAGCCATTGCAATATTTCAGTCTTCTTCGCTGAGGTCAGAGCGTCAGTTAAACTCTGTGACTGCAGTCTCAGGTCGAAATGAGAGTGTCAGGAGATGAAATAGAGTGAAATATACAGAGTGTTCTACATGCTGGCCTGACTGTCCTCCTTAATACCCTCTGGCTTCTTTTCCCTTTGAAACTGCCTTAAATGTATCACTTGTAATCACTCTTTATCTCTCTTAAGCAGTCCTAATTCTTTTTTTTCCTCATCTGCAGTCAGAGATATCCACAGTCTTGTCATTCGCTCTGTCTGCCATGCCCACGGTGGTGTCTACAAGAGCGTTATTTCCAACAAGGTGGGCAAGGCCACATGTTATGCCCATCTGTATGTAACAGGTGAGAGAAATGCCATCACTTATTCAATAGTATGTGCCTGGTATGCCTCATATGCACTGAATTTGTCTGTTATATCTCTAGTTCAGTAGGATGCTGGTTGGGCTAAAGGATGGCAGGGAATACTGATCAGCAATGCTTAACATTCAGGGAAAAAGTATTTTGAGAAAAAGTGTTAACCCTTTTCTACCTACATTAAGGCATTTATACCATATTTATACAGTACCATAATATCGAGAACGGTCAATTTCCAGATTCAGCACAACCTTAGCTGAGATTAAAATATTCAAACACTGGTCTAAATTGTTGGTAATCTATTAACTAATTAGGGGTGTAATGCAATGCCACCATCTGTATCTGCATCTAAGCGCTCCAAATGTTTGCATCTGTAATTGTATTTGGATTTAAACCTGAAGTGGGTGGGGCTTAAACCAGAAAGAAATAGAGATGTGTATAGGACTGCTCATGCAGTTATTATTTTTGTCTGTACCTGTCTACAACATTTTCTAAAGAAATTATGTTGGTTCTGTTTCCCAAAATATCAGAAAGAGAACTTTCTACATTGTCAAAGTGGGCTTCGCTAGTGGCCTAATATTTCTAATTTCATGCAAAATAAGCTGTATCTCCCTAACGTTAAGAACTAAGAAGTAGCAACAAAAGATGACATGAAAGTATAAAATGTTAATATTAATTATAGATTAAATATCAGTATTAATTAATCAATTAATCAATTTATCAATTAATCAATTTATCAGTTATTATTATTAGCAGTTATTGAGTCAAACCAGACAATTATAGAAGATTAAGTTCAATAATATCTACCAGGATGTGAAGAGTAGTGTTTAGATATTTTTATACAGGATCTACATAACAGCATGCTTTTTGTTTTTGAACAAATGAAAACTGTAATGTAAAAAATCAGTAACAATGTCAACTGGGTTAAGGCTTTAGCACTTTATCGTTTGTAGTTTCCCACCATATACCGTAATATTATTTCACATGCTTGAACAAATTTACTGCAAAGAAATGCACTTGAGATGCAAATACCACATAAGTACAGCTGTGGCCTGGATTTCTTGATCCTCTGATTATCATCTCAGAGAGGAGAAGTGGTCTTTCTAACATCCTATAGCCAAATCCTTTAATGAGACAGACAACCCTAAAATCTATGCTTGATCCTCTGTCTAAAAGATAAGGCTGTCAGTTCATTTGAGGAATAGACCACATGTCTGGGTTTATGTGTGTAATACCCAGGATTTTTCCTCTCTCTTTTGCAGACGTTCTTCCCGATCCTCCAGATGGAGCACCAGTAATTGAGTGCATTACTGGCAAGACTGTCACTCTTAGCTGGAAGAAGCCCAAACGGCTGGACCCATCAATTGGTACTCTCTCTACACCATCTACACTCACATGGATGTGCACTACTAATTTATTTTGCTGTCGTTCCTTCATGAATATAGGCAGCACACACTTTGATAGATTTGGAGTGGAGTATTAATTCACTGTCTTCAATATGCATATTCCTGTAAAAGATAGTTTAGCTGTCAATTGTTCTTGTATTCATGAACAACTGACATTTTTATGTTTACTGCTGTGACTTCCTCTGTTATAAATTCAAAATTCCCTTATTTTAAATACCCACTATCCCTTTGCTGCCTTGACTGATGTGTGATGTAGTGCAGGGGCATTCAACTAAAATTGGTAAAGGTCCAGTTAAAATATAAATAAAAAATTGTTTGGATAAATCACTAACATTTCTGAATGTTGACAACAGTTACCTTTTAATATTTAACCATTAATGATTAGTTTGAGGCAATAAATAAGACCATTTAAACTGGTTATATTTTGATGCTTCACATTATCACTTTTTACTAGTGCAATGGACTCTGAACAGATGAGATACATTGATTTTGAATTTGATATAGACAAAAAGAAATACATGCTTCTACTTTTTTTAAACAAACCATGTCTTCAGTTCACTAATCAGAAAAGTGAGGGTAAATAAAATGAAAAATCCGCAAAAGTCTACGAAAACTCCTCTTTCTGACTAGCATGACATGTTATATATAATAATTTAGATAATTAAACAAGCTTAATATTTTTGTTTGGCCGCAACAATGGATCTGCTACAAAAGCGGCATTGGTTTAAGTTTAGTAAACTAAATGTTTATATGTACGTAAGTACTTGGTTCAATCCACTTAAATACTTTGCTGGATCCACATCTGGAACATGGTCCACCAGTTCACAACCCCTGATATAAATGGTCTGACCAAGGAAAGAATGAAAATGTTGTTTTAATCCATTTCCTGGTTCCAGATCCCAGCACCTTGATGTACGCTGTCCAGCAACAGGCCTTGGGCTCTATACAATGGACTATAATCGCTTCCAGCCTAAAGCAGACCTCCTACACTGTCACCTCACTATCCAAGGGTGTCCGCTATGCCTTTAGGGTCCTATCAATCACCAGCAAAGCCTTTAGCAAGCCATCTCCAGCCACAGACACAGTACAGCTAATAGACAGAGGTAAGCACACACAAACATATTAATGAGTTGTATAAATTATTTCAGTGTAATTACAATACGTTTATATCTTTTCCTGCAGGTCCATATCTCAAGGAGGCCCCAGTTATTATTGACAAGCCAGACATGGTATATGTGGTGGAGAATCAGTCAGTCAGCATTACGGTCACTCTTAACCATGTCAATGCAGCTGTCACCTGGAAGATGTGAGTTATCTGTTCAATTATACAAACATGCCTTGGGTCTGTAAAGCTACTTCTAAAGATCTGCCTTATAAGTAATTTCAGGTCTAACCCAAATGGAATATAAATTAGTTCCACTGAAAAGCTTAATTGAGAGGATGTGGTTTGGGTCAAAACTCTGCAGGGACATTTCTATTACTCATTCAAACTTGCCTCTTTTTTTTTTTTTTTTTCAAAATATTAACATACCTGAATACAGGCAGCAGTGGCTTTAACTCTTTCAAGCATACAATTTAAAGCCTTTCCACTTTTGTATGCTTCTGTGTTTTGCATGATCACAGTGTCATTTTTGACAAATTCATCACATATTACTGTATACAGTATAACCCAAGATTCAATACAATCTCAGATAATGATATGTCACACAAGATGTCCCCCTACCCCCAACTGTCACCACTATTTTCACCACACAATTAGAGCTTGAATTTGTATATATTTTCTACACTTAGGGGGGAAAAAAAGGTAAAATTGGTAATTGTCACTGAGGTGTTATCATTCAGTAAATATTTTTTGTTGCTTTAATTAAAAGATCATAACTGCGTAGGGACATCAATTTTTTATTACATCAGTAATACTTAATTGGACACTAATTATAACCTTTACTTTTTAAGACACATTTACATTAAAACAAAAATGTACCCTTACAGCATCTACTTTTATGATATTGTTTTCTTGTCTAAATCATCACTCTATATATTACAACAAGCAATGCATCAGGCATCAGGACATACAATATGTGTGGTGGCCTGAGGAAACCCTTCAGATAGTGAAAACTTTGACATTTTCTTCTATATATAGTTATTGAAAATACAGAATTTTTAACTGAAATATGTTCCACTTTTGCTTGTATCTCAAGGACAAGTACAATCATAGTATTTTGAACTGAAAAATATAACTGTACTCAAACAATACATCAGAATTTTCTGTACACTGCAGTAAATTGTAGCTGTGGTAAAACTGGCTGCTGTTTTTATCAGGAGAGGAGCGACCTTGTCGAACAGAGCTGGGTTGTTTGAGATGAGCATGCCTGATGATGACCAACACACACTAAAGCTCTGTAAGGTGAAGAGCAGTGATGTGGGACCACTTAGCTTCACTGCTAGCAATCCATATGGGACAGATTCCTGCATCTTCACCCTAGAGATGGCAGGTAGGCAAAGCACTACACAACATCTACTCATATTGGGCACATTTTGCCATTTTGTTATGTTGTATAAGTGTTCTGTTTTTTTAGGCATGCTATGATATTTATAAGAATGATCTTTGTTGGTGACCTTTTCACTGTTTTCTCCCTCATTCTTGCTCTATGTGTTACTGCCTTTCCAGTGGCCCCAACGTTTGAGTCTATTATGGAGGATCTGGATGTAAGTGTTGGTGAGACACCTCGCTTTGCTGTGGTGGTTGAAGGGAGGCCCATTCCAGACATCCTCTGGTACAAGGTATGTTACCTATGCCTATTTGGGGTTTTTTCCCTGCTGGTTTTGTGAGAATGTAATGATATAATTCAGGAAGCATTTCAAAAGCATTTCATATCTGCAAACCATGTTCTAAAATGTGTTTGCTGACATTACTTTATATTGCACTGTATATTTAATACAAATCCCTGCACCTGAAGCCGGTTCATTTCTATTTTCTATGTGCTCAATGTAGGAGACTTTCCCCTTGCTTTGTGGATCAGAGAAACTTTCAGTTTGTAAAGATATAACAAAACCTTCCTTACCTGCTTGGATTTTTATATAGCTGTACTTAAGACATTTTCACACTCATACAAAATCTCCCACCTTCTCTTTCTCTCCTTTTCTTCTTTAGCTCTTAAAGACTCTTATCTTCCTTTCAGTGGTCTTGCTAACTCTCTCTGCCTTTCGTGCCTCTTTCTTTTACTGACTGATCTCCCATACACCCACCTCACTTCCCATGGAGAATCCCCACGCTCTCTTAAGCATGCTAATTTATGCTATTAAATATACCACTGGATGTTACAGCTTGTGCCTCAGGGCTACAATATGACTCACAGTGGTTAACAACCGAAGTCTGCACAAGTGGAGCCATGGAAAGTCCAGGGAATTTCAATGGAGAATTGAAAATAGAAAATATTCTAAAAAATGTTGTCTTCAGCCTTCAGCTGCAATATGGTGTAGCTAATGGAGAGCATTATGAAAAGACATGTTGCACATTTTGGTGTGTGCCAGTTGAAGCTTTTCCTGACTAGGTATTTGAGTCACTGAAGGTGTTGTTGTTGTTTTTCAGAATGACATCCTTCTATCAGAGAGTAGCCATTTTACCTTTGTGTACGATGATAACGAGTGCTCTCTGGTAGTGCTTAACACTCAGCTACAAGATTCTGGGGTCTACACCTGCACTGCCAAGAACCTCGCCGGCTCCGTTTCCTGCAAGGCTGAGCTCACTGTCCATGCCAGTATGAGTCCTGTCTTTAAAGTTCACATTTCTGATTACAATGCTAGAGTTCAGACTGGTGCTGCTGCATATTTGTGCATGGTTCAGGGTTGTCTCTTTTCAAACAAAAAGAATCATTCTTACCCCATAACAGATGTGTTAAGGCAGAAAAACTAGGCCATATAACTATTGATCAATATCATGGTAAATTAGGTCACTATACTCCTTCTGAAGACTTTTATGATCCACTCCATTGTTACTGGTCTATTTTTGTGTTAAATCATTTGGGTCATTCCATGATTGGGGTCCCTTTGTTCCTAACTATCATTACATTTACAGATTTGTATGTAAAGTAATGGTAAAAGGCATTTTAAACACAGTTAGTGTCCTTAACAACAACCTATGTATCTACAGCACTTAGGAAACAGCATTTGTGGCTGTCCCAGCCCACTATAGCTACACTTTACTTTGAAATATAATCATTTAAACACTTGTAAAACTCTTATGTGTGTGAGAGTCCATTTAGCATATCATGCTCTGTCATGTTTTTGATGAGTCATCCATTATAGTTTGTGAAAAATGTACATTTCAGTTGTTTCTCTCAACCCTGCTACCACATTTACCCCTATAAAATACTTGGAATATTCCACAAGTCACATGTTCACCAGGAAGTTTTTTGTCGGAATTTCCGCAAGATCATGAGAAGAAAAGCATTTTCAGTGATATTGTGATGTTGACTGACAAGGTCACTACTGAAAGTACAACCCCATTACACAAATTACAGACTGAAATTTAAGGAATTCTTTTTAGTAAATTGTTAATATCTTTATGCCATTATCATGGATGATAGTAAACCACCTTTTTTGTATTTGCAAATTCTATTCTAAAAAACTCAACCCTCTTACTTTAAACCCTTTTATCCATACATTTTTAATGGTTAAATAAATCTTTTCTTAGATAAAATAATTTCAATTTACTTTTTAATTAAGGGAATTACAAGAGATAAATAGCATCCCAGTTGTGGAATCACGTATTTATTTTGTAGGTTCTTCATTCTGGAAAAAGTTTTGGCAACCATAAGTTTCATATGTTATTTAATGTAGCAGCATGTTAGCAAAACTAAATATTTTATACACATCATGTATCCTGAAAATTTCTTTACATATTTTGAAAATGTTTAACTGTTATTCATCTTTAGCGGTGTCAGTGTTGCTAATAACATGACATGCCACCTAGCATCATTCCCTTACAACTGTTATTGGACAGTTGTGTTAGTAAATCTTCTGAAGTTGGTCCACATTATATTCCTTTTTGGTCCATTTTGATAAATGTGTGATAAAAGCTCATCACAAAAAATAAAAGGTAGACTCAAAAAGTGTTTAATTTAATGGATATTTCCATTCCAGATTATTTTCATTAAATCTTAATTTTAAAATCTAAATCTTAATCTAAACTTTAATTTCTAATCCTAACATCTTTTTTATTAGCTAGTGATTTTTCTCTGTGTATATGCATGTCCATGTCCATATTTTTCTATGTGTACTCATATTTATGCCTGTATACGTCTGTAGCTAAACAGGAGAAGGATGACCCGATGGAGGATGAGGAGTCTATCCTGAGGAGGATGCGACGACTCACTGATTACTATGACGTGCACAAAGAGATTGGGAGGTGAGTCATCCACCTGCAGCCACGCTTGGACACGCACCATTTCTCTGTAATGCCTGTAGACGCCAGACCACATCCGTGGAGAATCAACTCCGTCAGCTCTTACTAACGATCTGTCTAAGCCCCTCTGAATCATCAGGCACAATTTAACATTCAAGAAAGCATCAGCGTCAAAGGTCTGAGAATGTTTGGGTGGGTGGTCTTATTTAATTTCAGTGTGAGATAGTGAAGAAAAGAAATTTATGCTGATCTCTGACATGACTTTTTTTCAGAGGATTAGGATGTTTGATATTCACTTAATTGTACTGAAGCTCGAAGAAATGTTCTGCTCTTTTTACGAGCCTCTGAACAGAAATGCTCGGTGAGAGAGGCTCATTTTCCTTACTTTAGATCTCATGGGTTTCATCACATTTAACCTTGCAATAGAAACTAACATATCAAACATATTTATATGATATGAATCTACCAAAAGGAATCTATAGATAATGTTTAGCAGAAATATATTCTTCATTCTTATTACATGACAGACCAGCTTTGCAACCCATAATATGTTGCCTCCAGGTTTGGTAGCTAAGTAGCTTCGAAAACAGATCATGTAATAATAAACATTATATTGGCAGGAAGAGAGTTATTTGTTTTAGAGAAGTGAGTGCTAAGACGAGTTAATAGCAGGATGGGCTGTTTGGTCATATTTCTGCTCAGCACTCTGTCCTCTGTCACAGCTTGTGTGTCTGTAATTATAATCCTCACGTTTGCCTGTGGGTAGTGCATTCAAATACACTCATACACACAAACACAAGATACAAGACACCCGCTGTTGCTGCTACACATGCTGTTGCTGCTAAACCATAATACACACACATTAACACCCCACAAACAGACATTTGCATACAAACAGACCGAAAACATATTTCTTATAAATTATAATCATAATTTATTAGTTTCAGTCATGTAGGAACTCCAGTGTGCCCAGGTGAGCGGAAACCTGACTGACTAGCAAAAAAAGTGGTAGCCATCATAATATAATAACAGATAGAGAGTTAGCTAGGTAGTTAATTGCATTAATACAGACAAAACAAACAAACAAACAACAGGAGACATAGGACAGCTTTGTGTTGAACTGTCAGTATTTCCCCATACCTCCATGTTCTTGATTATGAAAAGATTCTTTGTCATCTGTTCACGCTAATTAATTTGCCTAGTGAAAATCTAGATTATGCCTTGGCTAATGTGTGTAGTGCAGCAGTAGGGTATTTTTCTTTTTCTGATTGTTGAACCTACCTGTCAGCCAGGTAACTATGGATTAAGTGAAAGTGAAAGTGAAATGACATGTGGCCAAGCATGGTGACCCATACAATGAAATAAGTGTAACAGCACAGGCTTACTGCAAATTTCAAGCTTGGCTGGATAGTGCAAACTGATAGGCATTGATTTGCAAATGTAAATATATTCCTGTGTCTGAGACAGAAGCTATTTACATATTCATCCTGCTGTCTGACAACATTATAATGGTCAGTGTATAGATCATTATTGAAAAATGTTATCATCTTCTCTCTTCTCCTTGGTTCAATGATATTTTGCTTCTGCTATGCATTTCCCTGGAGGGATTTTTTCTTCTGTAAGACATCACAGACCATTTGCAGGCTAAAATTGAATGATTCTCACCTCCGTCACTCCACAGCACCTCTCTATCATCACTGACATATCCTTTCACCTGCTCAAAACACACTCCTCCAACACACTTTCAACCTCTAATGTAGTAAGTTAAAGCCACAGGAAATATTCCACCTGCTGCTGGGATTCTTCACTTTCCAGCTTTTCATAGGACAGGTGCAAATATAAAATATCCTCCAAAGTATTCCACAAAAATGTTGAGCTTGTGTTTATTTTATTTCATCTTAATTGTGCCTGGCACACGCTCTGTTCCAGAGGAGCCTTCTCATATGTGAAGCGTGTGACACACAAGGCGGGAAAAAGGGAGTATGCAGCCAAGTTCATCTCAGCTAGAGCCAAAAGAAAAGCCTCAGCCCTAAGGGAGATGAACATCTTGTCTCACCTTGACCACGAAAGGATCATCTACTTCCATGATGCCTTTGAGAAGAAGAATGCTGTCATTATCATTACTGAGATGTATCCTTTTCATTATTCTACAGAGAGAGAACCTTTCCGGTGTGAATACTTGTTTCAATCCCCATGCTACAAACCTGTCAACACAGAAATTGTTCTGTCTAAATAATTGTCATGCTTTGTAAAAAAAATAAATAAATAAAAATTGTCGCTGCCTGCAAGAATACCTATAAACTTCAGACATTTCACTAATAATAATAATAATAATAAGAAGAAGAAGAAGAAGAAGAAGAAGAAGAAATATTATTTATATTAATTTGATTAATTTTCTGTAATAGGAGCTCGGATAGTAGTTCTGGCTGTAAATCTAAGCCTAATAGTAAACAGACCTTTTTAATGTGTTTTTATTTAGCAGAGTAAAAGATATAATTGGTGATTTGGTGACGTTTTCTGTTAGGGGAGTTTTATGTAACGTTTATGAAAGGAGTTTCCAGTGGCAGTGCTTTGTTTTTTGTCCTTTTTTTTTTTATTGGACATTCCATAATGTTACATGTATCTCTAACTTGTTTTAAAAAGTGACTAGCATTCATGGGGGCATGGTGGCTTAGTGGTTAGCACTGTTGCTTTGCACCTCAGGGGCTGGGGCCCTGTGTGCGCAGAGTGTGCATGTTCTCCCCTTGCTTCGGGGGTTTCCTCCGGGTACCCGGGTTTCCTCCCCGAGTCCAACGACATGCGCTATAGGCTGATTGGCATTTCCAGGTTGTCCATAGTGTGTGAATGGGTGTGTGTGTGTGTGTGTGTGTGTGTGTGCGCGATTGTGCCCAGTGATGGACTGGCACCCCATCCAGGGTTTCCCCTGCCTTGTGCCCCAAGTCCCCTGGGATAGGCTCCAGGCTTCCCCCCAATCCTGTGTAGGATAAGCGGTACAGAGAATGGATGGATGGACTAGTATTCATTAATAAATTAAAGATTTCTGTGGTATAATTGGAATAACACACTTCAGGATGTGCTGTCATTGGTAAACAATCACCTTTGGGTGGTGTCAGTAACTCTACTTAGATTTACTACTACTTAGATAGTAGAATTCAATCTAAAGCCATTTCCAAAGTGCTATATAGAGTAAAAAGAACAGATTATAAGATGAGATTGAAAGATCAGATTGAAATATATAATGTGAAAAAAGCTGAGTATTGGCAATGAAGCCTTTTATGGGCCACATTGTGAGGCCTGTAGTCTTACTTTTCTTAATGAATTTGGCCAGGTGCCATGAAGGCTCCAGCAGCTGTGTGTGTAATATAAATCCGGTTATATCTTTGTTGCTACGCTAGCTGGAATCACAGCCAATGTTGTTTCACTACCAAACACACATACACACACACACACCCAATGGATACTCATTATGTAATTTTAGGTTAGGAGCCTGTATTTGCCCTTAACATTTACCTGAAGATGTCATGAGGAGCTTCTGGATAGGCTGTCAAAGAAATCAACAGTGATGGAGGCAGAGGTGAGTGACACCTTCCTGTCCTTCCCAGTACTCACAAATAAGTGATAAATGGTGATGCACACACTGGCTGCGCGTGGTCTGCACATGGCTGCATTAGATTTAGGTGTGAAAATAAATTCTGTAAGAGGATACATTTCCAGGGGTAGAGTTGAATTTACCTGGTGCAGTAAAGTACAGCACAAGAGGCAAGTGTTTTTTAAGACTTTGTATTGTTTTTTGTATGTTTTTCTTTCTTTTTTTCTTTCTTTTTATTAATTCACAGATTCGCTCCAGCATAAGACAAGTGTTGGAGGGAATTAACTATCTTCATCAAAATGACATTCTGCATTTGGACATTAAGGTGAGTCTATTATTGTATATACTAATTAGCAATCCTTCACGCCATTGCTGATACCATGGCACATTTTATTGTTTTAGTGTTTAGCTTGCTATTGATATCATAAACCATAAAATACTTCTGTCTGAGCTTTTCTTCTGTTGTTATTGCAGGTATATAACTTTCACTTGGTTTATAACAAAACTTATTTATAGACACAATTTTAATACAGTTGGGATATAAATTCTCTTCTACCACTTACTTGCCACAGGGATCCATTCTTCGTTCCCTATTTTTCTATTTTATACTCAGCCACTTGTCCAAATCATTTCTTACCATGGGTTTTATTGTTATTGATTACATGTTACATTCAGATTTCTATTATTAGTAAATATTACACACTATTTCCTCCTGTATTTAATAATCCCTTGTGCAACTTTGAGAAATGATTTAAACATGTAAGACATTTTTCTTATTATTATTATTATTAATCCTGGCCACTTGTATTTTGACTCATAGCCTGACAATATCCTCATGGCTGACCATTCCAGCGATCAGATCCGGATTTGTGATTTTGGAAATGCAGTGAAGTTTACACCTGGTGAAGCACAGTATTGCAAATATGGTACTCCGGAATTCATTGCCCCAGAGATAGTTAACCAGACACCAGTCTCCAAGGCAACTGACATCTGGTAAACTGGTGGCTCTCAGAATAAAAATATAGTGTACAGACAAGAATGTCATGAATATGCTAACTCGATTATTTTTTTTCATCAGGCCAGTTGGTGTCTTGACCTATCTGTGGTAGGTTGACCTCTTATGAGCCATATCTGATATAAAAATGTGAATTTTTAAGTATAATTGGAAAGTATCTTGTTGATATTATAATACTTTACATTTACTGAGTTTACCATAAGTCTTTTATTTAAAAAAGTTTCCTCTTTCATGTAGTCTAACTGGCGTGTCTCCATTTGCGGGAGAAAATGACCGAACCTCCGTCCTCAATATCAGGAATTATAATGTGGCTTTCGAGGAGAGCATGTTTGCTGATCTCTGCCATGAAGCAAAAGGATTTGTCATCAAATTACTAGTGGCTGACAGACTGTAAGTCCAAAGTGCTGTTAAAGCTATCTGTACAAGTCATCAGTGAATTGTTTCTAAATTACTCACTGAACATTTAGAATTTTAATGGCATCATGTGGCTTTTTTTCTCCACAGGAGGCCAGATGCCTGTGAGTGCCTTCGTCATCCGTGGTTCAAGGTATGAGGCAGATAAACTGTTAAAAGAGAGAAGAATGAAGAAGAGATAATTTGCCAGAATATCTTATAATCTGCATTTTCAGTATTTTTATTTTCGCAGAAATTCTCCTGTTTTACAGAAACTCTGTTTTGTTAATCAGAATTCATCTTGTACATGAAACAAAAAATGAGAAATTGTATGTACAGAGAACGCACAAAACACAGAGAGGAAATACTATGTATTTGAATCTCAATTTAGATAAATTTTATTATTTTTTATCACTTATTATTCTTTTATTATTACATGGTAAATTAATTTTAAGTTAGCAAACAGGTCAATTCAGTTCATTCAAATTGAGTATCATAATGAATATTGTTCAAACTGACACTGAACATTATGTTTCTAATCAATCGCTATTAATGTGCCTAACATACATCATGATGCCTTATAATGATATACTAATGGTAGTTATTGTCATTTTTTACCTCATGATGAATCATTCTTTACAATTAATTTCTCTGACAGCCATCTGTCTTTTTCAGATACTGAATAAGGGAAAGAACATCAGCACAGATTCCCTCAAAAAATTCTTGTTGAGAAGAAAATGGCAGGTCAGAAAAGAAACATAAATGTTTTGTTTACATCCTTCTATATTTCATTTTATTTTCTGGTATATTTTTTTATTTTATAGTAACAAATATTAAACCATTTACAGAGGTCTCTTATTAGCTACAAGTCCAAAATGGTCATGAGGTCAATACCTGCGTTGTTGGATGACTCCTCAAGCCATATTTCCATAGCTGTTCCACGGCATTTAAAAGAAGGTTCGCCACCGCCATCCTCTTCATCGGACTCTGATGAAGATATTGATGAGCTGCCATTTATACCCATGCCACTGAATATGGAGTTCTCAGGATCCAGAATGTCACTGAATGAGATTATTGGGGATGATGAAATAATAATCAAGACTAATAGCAACCTTGAAAGGTCAGGACCAATCACTCAAAAGCCAGAGCCCATGGAGTGTGAGCAATTAGATGAAGCTGGTGTTGCTGATGCGCGAGGCCGAGCAAGGAAGAGGACAACACTTGATGATGAAAAAGGGTCCTCTGATGAAGAACCAGGGGAATCGTCCAAGAAGGCAGAGCAGCCAAAAAGGCCCCTTCGACGAGGCTCAAGTATGGAGTCTGACAAGCCTGAAGGAGCTCGTCGTAGAGGTGAACTGCGTAGAGGGAGTTCAGCAGATAGTGCCCTACAACTTCATATCAAGCCAGAGGAGGGTGCTGAGGAGAGTCCCACAGAAGGTAGAAGAATCCTTAAAAAGTCGGTGTCTATGGAACTGCCACGAAGGAGCCCAAGCCCGGGAGCAGCCAAGCTGAGCCAAGAGGATTATGCCCTGAAACTGGAGCTGATGAGACAGCGGCTTCTCAGAGGAGGCTCTGTGGACAACAAGATGAGTGGTCTTCGAGGCCCCCTGCTGGAGACCTTGGGCATGGGTGATGAGAAGTGCTTTATACGAGGACCTCGTCTAGGTAACCCTCCTTTAGTTCGGGCAGCGTCCAGTGATTCTCCTCGAGATGACATTCCACAGACCAAAGTGTTCCGCAAGAGTGCTTCCTTCAGCCAGGGTGATGCTGAGCCTATGCCCCTACACAGGAGGATTGGGGCGCCTCTAGAGATTCCTGTAGCCCAGGTTGAAGAACGTCGCCTGCAGGAAGCTGTGTCTATGTCTGTTCTTGCAGAGCCATTCAAGCAAGATTCATGCCCCATTACCCCGAAACCACTTACTCCTGAACCAAAGAAACATGAGACAAAGATAAAAGTAGAAGACAAAGAACCATCACCAGTCAGGGAGTTTAAGCATGAGGAAACTCCTATTAAGCAAACAGACGTTGCTACTGTAGTGAAAGGTGATGATCAGAAGTCCAGTGATGATCCGGTTAAAAAGAAAGATTTAAGCAAGTTAGAGGAAACTGTCCAAGAACCTAAGAAAGTCCAACAAAGTAGGTCAACACCTGTTACGGTGCCAAGAGTGGTAGTAGAGAAGATTGAAGAAGAGGAGGAAGGAGAGGAGAAGGAATTAATAGAATCTGTAATAGAAAGGGAACCTTCTGTTCCTAAGATGGAGGATGAAGAAATTGATGAAGAAGTAGCACCGGTTAAATCCTCAGAAATCATTACACCCACTGGTACCATTGAAGTTGCCCCAGTTGTGGCCCCTCAGAGTGCTGTCTCAACATATGTGTCCCCCAGTCCCCCTGTACTAACTGTACTTCCAGATGGGAGGACATCTGCATATGCAAGTATCATGCAGGCCATCATAGTCCCATCCCTGCAACCACCCAGCCAACCCACAACCATCCCTACATCTACAAATATGTCAACAGCACCAACTTCTCCAACTGGACCTGTCCCTGCAACCATGTCCAGAAATATTTCAGAACCAATTCATGTGTCAACAGCACCACCCAAGTCAGACACTCAGCAAACCACTGAACATCCTGCAGTTTTCTCTCGAGTTGCATCAGTTGAACAACCAGCAAAGGAACCAAGTCCACCCAAGACTCCCAAATGTTCTTCCCCAAAGAGAGAGTCCTCTTCTGTAGGTCAAATCCAGGATCTTGACTCTGAGGAGGTCTTTGAGGCTCGGTTCAAGAAACGTGAGTCATCTCTCACTCGGGGACTGAAACTTCTTTCATGGCAAAAGACAGAAGAAAAACCTACTACAGTTGCTCCTGAGGTTACAGAAGAGATGTATCGTCCAGGACCAGTTGGCGCTCCTTTAGAGTTTGTACACAGAAAACTGGAGGAGAAGTCCAAGTCTGTTCAGGATCTCCGTGAAGCAGAAAAAGATCCAGGTTTTATGAGAAGACTGTCCATGCGCCTGAAGAGGTCCCCTTCAATTGAGAGGAATGAGGAAAAGCCCAAAGAAGAAGATATCAGTGTCCCAAGGCGTCGTTTATCTTGGGCTTTGGGTAGGAGAGGGTCACAGGACAAGAAGGAAGTGGAGATGATGAGACTGGATGGAGGACCAGAAGCACCTCCAGAGCCAGAGACCAAAAAGCCAAATGAGTCTCCTGTGCTAGCCATGCGCAAAAAGATCAGCAACACAGTAGCCGGTATATCCATGAAGATCAGGAGTCATTCTGAGGAAAGGAAAGATGAAAAAGAGAAGACAGGAACCAAGAAGACTCCTTTGCTGTCTATACTGCGCCGTTCTACCTCAGAGGGAGGCAGTCTGAAGAGGATGGGTATCCCACAGAATCAGCTAGCTTCCCAGTCTGGCAATGGGGCCTCCTCTGAGTCTTTGGATTCCATGTCCAGCATACAGTCAGAGTCAGCTGTTAAAAGTATGTTACATAATTTATTTAAGGTATACTGTAAGATTCATTGTGAAGTCGATTGTGAACTAGCTTTGATTGACACTATGATGTGGGTCCAAGCTTTTGTTATAACTGAAGAAGTATGTAGTATATGTTGTTGTTCTTTCGGCTGCCAATCAATCAAACTTAATTAATGGAATCAGGTGTACCATGATTAGTTCCAACAAAAGCTTGCCATTATACCAGCCATGTATGGACACTATTGTGGGATTGAGTCTGAGTGTTATGTTAATTTCCTCCAAGGTGCAGAGACTGAACGGAGATCACGATGGGATCGATGGGGCCTAACCAGAGGGAGAAGGGATAAGACCATATCCCAGCCAGACATACCCACTGCTATAGCCAGAGAGAATGGCTCAGTCCGCTCTCGCCAGTATTCCCGGACAGCCTCAGGTATGCCTTTTTCTTCACTGGGTAGTTACTGAATTATTGTTGTGCAAAATGAATTTTTATCTCAAACAGTGCATAGGAACCAGGAACCTCATCTTTTATGCCTTGTCCAGATTTGTCTGTCAAACTTTTTGTACTTTTTTTAACAGGGTAGGCTTTTGTCATAACTCTTTACTCATCACTATGAATTATGTATGCAAAATTATTTTGGAATTATCAAGGCAATAATGATTATTTATGCACCATTTACAACTTATCTCATAGACTTCCCTCCAGTATTCCATATCAAACTGAGGGACCATGTTCTGCTTGAGGGAGATCCAGTCACTCTCAGCTGCTTGCCTGCTGGCAGTCCTCACCCACGTATCACATGGATGAAAGGTATGAAACAAAACAAATGGTTTCATATTAGCATTTGATGATTAATTGACTCATTTTAAAATGCCTCCTTTCAAAATTGATTTATAACTAATAAAGTGTGATTTAAAGTGTCATCCCGGTTTTAATCTAATTTTGCAAAGTATTCACAAACTGACGGAAATGACATTTCCTAATTTACAGTTGTCTAGTATGAAATTGAAGGTATTACATAGAGGGAATACCAAGTTACATATTACTATACATATACGCCATATACTGTATGGCATATCATCTTCATGAGCTTCATATAATAGTTATATATCATTATAATCTGAATGTTTTTCTTACATTTCTTACAGCATTTTTAATTGATTTATTTCATATCTGTTATATTAAAAGAGCAATTGAATTGAATTGATGTATATTATGTATTTTAATGTACGGTGACGTGTACTGTTTAAAACAAAGGTGGTCTTAGAATTTTGTGGACAGTGAAATGACAGTTATAATTTCCACTGCGCTAAATTATGTCAGTTTCAATACTGTTACTGCTCTATGAGTGCTTATAGTAGAGACAACGAAAAGAAAAACATTTGCTTGTTCAAAATAATGTTTACTCTTACATTAAAACTTCTAGAAATCCATTCCCTGAACTTTCAGGGAATTACATTCAGTAGTAACTACATTGTTAATGTTCACAGCAGTGGTGGTGTGGTATCCATCAGACACCATGGTCCCTTGAACTAAATTATTCCACGTTTATGCACAATCCATGCAAAACTATTGGAAAATAAACTGTTCAGTAAAATCTTCTTCAGCCAAAATTGTACCACTGAATCCAGCTCTTTAACAGGTGTTGCTCCATTGTAGATGCTAGGCTAAATCATGTATCCCATAAATAGATTTTTGGATGACATTTTCACAAGCACTGAAGATATTTATAGAACACTGTCTAATGCTACATATCAGCACAAAGTCATATTTCACTACATTAGCCAAACACTTCAGAGAATGTAACAATGGGGGTAATTTAGGAGGGACTTTGAGATGTTTTAAATTAATGTGATTTTGGAGTGAAATGAAAAACATTGCATAGCTTTACTGTATTTGTGGATTCTCTTTTGCCTGTTCAGATAAAAAGCCACTGGAGATTGACCCAAGAATGAATGTGATCTCCTGCCCTGATGGGAGACAGCTGCTGATGATTATGAAGACCACCAAGAAAGACGCAGGCCTTTATGAATGTGTGGCCACAAATGCATTAGCCTCTGTCAGCAGCTCCTGTAAACTCTCTCTTGCCCGTGAGTACATGCAAAGACAAACATATGTACATACAGTATGTACATGGTGAGACAACCAGGGAAGCTATCCTGTGCTCAGGCTGGATGGGGCCTCAGAAGGGTTGAGTATTTCATTGTGGGCCTATGTATCATTTGCAACTCATCTGATAAGTTAATATTTCCTCTATTTTTTTAAAATGGTTTGATCTTAAGCACTTCCACAGACTCATATGTAGCCCACTGTCTAGTAATTACTTTCATTCATGCAAGTTTTCTAAGATGTTGCATAAGTCAGGCACACAAAAAAGAAAAAAAAAAAAGAAAAAGAGGAGGACATGTTAACAGTTTAGTAAACAGCAAAGTTCTTAAAGCAATGTTAAATATTACATTAAAATGAGTTATAGCTTGATTATTCATTACAGCTGTTTATATCAGGCGGTGTGTGTGTTTCCTTCGGGGCCCTTTTCAAACAATCTGTCTCAGGCCTGGGCAATATGCATGATGGCCCTGTACATACCCATATATGTAGAGAATATGGAAAGAGTAGAAGAAAAAAAAATTAGACAAAATTAAAAAAGAGAGTGTGTGTATGTGTAAAGCATTAGGAATATATGGGAAACAAGATGAGTATATACAGTGTGTGTGTGTGTATATACAGTACAGAGTACAGTCACAGCAGCTGTGTCACTGGCTATGTCATCACTGATTCGCATGACTGTCGTCCCACTCTTTGATTGGATGAAAAGGCTAATATGGTTCTTATCAATGTGCAAAGCAATTTGCTCACAGGCCAACAGGCCACAGATTGTCTATGCCAAGCCTTCCTTAAAATTGATTAACTGGGCAAGGTCATTCACAAGGGGGCTGTGAGATATGGTCACATCAAAGCACATACACTTAACTCCCCAAAACTGGCAATGACATTTCACATTTCCCCATTTTGTAAGGAAATTACGTATAAAGATTTTTTTTAAAAAATGTGAAATCAAATACATCCTTCAGCAGTTTCTCGAAACAAATGAGTCTGTACAGTATTGAATAGAAAATACCACCTTGGGCCTAAATTCACTGAATTTACTGTAGCATTAGATACTGTTAACGCTTTGAGAGTTTGTTCAAAATATGTTTACTCTTACATTAAACGTCTAGAAATCTATTCTCTGGACTTTCAAATCACATTCAGTATTAACTACATTGTTAATGTTTATTTAGGTCTGCCAAACCAGCCTGGTACGCCAGAAGTTCCTCAAAAGTATCACAACACAATGTTGGTGGTGTGGCGTCCATCAGACACCATGGCCCCTTGTACTTATTGCCTGGAGCGGAGGACAGAAGGTGAGCAACCCTAAAGAAATTTAACATTCAGCTGCACAGAATGCTTACATGCCAACAGCATGAAAGGGAGGTAAAAGACTTTCTACTAATATATAAATTGATGTAATATTACTGGTCACTGATCATCATGTATCTTAATACATCATCTTAAAATATTCTAAAGTGTTATACACATTAGAGGAAATTCAGTAAGGAGTATATATTTCCTGGAGTAATGTATACTTCTTGAGATAGGCTAACACAGCCTTTGAGATACTGAGCTCTGTAAAACCTCAAGTAGATCTTTACTGCCACCATTAGTACAAGCTAGGTATTGCAGTGTATTCCTTTCTTCCGCTTCAGGTTTAGGGACCGTCTCTATAAACTGAACTTTTTTAAAAGAGTAAAACTAGTTTCAACTTTTCCAAGACAGTCAAATATCTTATCTCGTCTATTATGGTTTTTAATATTATTACTTTCTATTTTAGGTCATGATTTTCATCAGCACATAAAAAGGATTGTAATATTTTTATCACTTTATTATTTTTCCCTAGGTGAAAGTAACTGGCTGATTGTAGCCACTGGTGTGGCTGACTGTTACTACAATGTCACAGACCTTCCGTCTGGCGCCACCTACAGGTTCAGAGTGGCTTGTGTGAATAAAGCTGGCCAGGGACCATACAGCAATCTGTCTGAGAAAGTCACCCTAGATACAGCAGGTACATTCATGTATACATACACATTCCATATTTTGTGTTTATTTAATTCTAAAAGTGTAAGTATCACAAATGATGATTTTAAGATACTCCTTTATGATTGAAGCACTAAATGATGATTATAAGAATAAAAGATTAAATCATTTTAATCTCCATTTTACATTATAGTGAGTGTAAGAGAGTGTGAGAGATTCCTAAGGTGTTTTTTTTTAACAAATAAGAATAAGCTGCTGTACCTGAAAGTAAACAGCTCTCTAATACCATGGTTCTCAAATTGGAGTCTGTGAAGCATAGTCAAGGGGTCCATGATTTTTTTTAAACTTAGTTATGGTGGTGGAAATTATAACACTTTATCAGAGTTGTAGTTGTCAGATTTTTTTGTAGTTATTTATCTATTTGACTGTACACTTCAAATGAATGGGTTTAATCAGAACTTAAATAATCAAAAATAAGTAGGCCTATAAATAATGACAACTTAAACCTAATGATAATGCTTATGAGTGGAAAATTTGAGAATAAAAAAATTCTGTTGCTCCAATAAATAACCACATTATTATTGTACATGTTTAAATAGACTATTATTTAAATAGTGTTGATTATGTTTGTATAAAATAGTCTGTACTGTGGTCAGTAGATTTTTTTTTTTAACAGTTATAGGGGTTCATAGCTGCAAAAAGTTTGAGAATCCCTGCTCTAAACTAACCCAAATGTGGGAACTCCTCTATTCAATGTCATCAATAATTTTAAGAACTGTAAGTTTACACAATGATTCTTTTTTTCTGACAGCACCTCCAAAATCCACTGGAACAGTCATTGTCAAGACTCTTCCATCCTCAGCAGGTCCTTCTGTGGTGACCTCCACCATGACTGTACCTCCTATAAAGCTTGCTGGGAGTAAACCTGTCCCCACTTCTTCTACAGCTCCAGTACAGTCTCCTGCTCCACCTGCTGCCAAGCCTGCTGCACCTGCTGCCAAACCTGCTGCACCTTCTGCCAAACCTGCTCCACCTTCTGCCAAACCTGCTCCACCTTCTGCCAAACCTGCTCCACCTTCTGCCAAACCTGCTGCACCTTCTGCCAAACCTGCTCCAACAACCCCATCTCCTGCTACAACATGCTTGCCAGCCTCCACACATCATAATGTACCTAAGGTACCTCAGGTCCAGCCTCCCACCCCCAGCACACCCGGCCCTAGCACATCTGCCTCCAGCACACCCGCCCCCAGCACACCCACCCTAGCCAAAGCCAAGACCACCCTAAATATCACAGTGTCCAAACCTGCCACTATTTCATCTGCTCCTGTCCCCCCTAGCCCATCCAAACCCTCTCCTCCTGTTGTTCTCCCTAAACCACAGACTCCTATCAATGTGGTTCCACCCATGGCACAGACTCCTCCAGTGTCCCCACCCCCATTAGTTTCTCCTCCACCCACCCTTGGTAAACCTATTTCTTCAGTACCCATGTACGTTCCTGCAACCACAACAACACCTGTGACCCCAGTTACCCCCAATACTCCCTCTCCTGCCTTGTCTCCACCTGTGGTGTTGGTTACGAGTCTCACTCCTGTCGCGGAGGGAAGTGCTACTCCAAGCAGGATGACACCAAGTGGGAGGGTCACTCCATCAGGACGTGTCACTCCCACAGGGCGAAGAACTCCATTGGGCAAGCCAGGAGAGTCTGCCTTACGACAGGGTGTGCCCCAGAAACCCTATACCTTCATGGAGGAGAAGGCCAGGTAATGTACATTGAATAAGTACGGATTATTATCTGAGATATAAATATACTATATTTGTATATCATGCCATCGAGAGGGTTTTTGTTTTGTTTTGTTTTTTTTTGTAGGTTGAAGTTTAGATGTCTATCACTTTTTTGTGATAGCCATGAATAAAAATAAGTAAGGACAAATAAAAATCTCTGTTTCTTGATCTTTCCTTTAGAGGCCGTTTTGGTGTCATCCGAGAGTGCAGAGAAAATGCCACAGGCAACCTCTTTATGGCTAAAATCGTTCCATATGAGCCTGAGAGCAAGCAGAATGTTCTGCAGGAGTATGAAATCCTCAAGGCCTTGCACCATGACAAGATTATGACCCTCCATGAGGCCTATGTCACACCACGCTACCTTGTGCTCATCTCCGAGTGCTGCACAGGCAAAGAGCTCCTCCACAGCCTGATTGATAGGTCAGAAACAATCTGGCTTCCAGACTTACACTGCCTGTTTTTTATTTATTTATTTTATTTTGAGAGACACAGCACTGTACTGTATTACGCAAAACAAGTGCTTGTTGCGTCTTCACTTGACTCAATGGAGTCCTTGATAGTGAAAGAAATAATCTTGGTTTAGTTCAGAAAATTAAGCCTTTGCTCACTTTTTCTTTCCATTAGCCCTTGGAGAATTCCATCTTCTTGCAATTCCAGATGTAATTCAGTTCGCAGCTACTATTTAGATACAAATATGTAGTTTGTATTGAAGTAATAAACTATTCTAATGCTTTAATTCAACTTCAATTCTTTAGTAATCAATAATCATTCTTTCTGGAGAGGAGAAAATACGTACGCATACGTATACTGCAGGCCCCAGTGTTATACCAAACGCTCCCTCCTTTTCAGGTTCCGTTACTCTGAAGACGACGTGGTGTCCTATATTGTGCAAATCCTGCAGGGTCTGGACTACCTGCACAACAGGAGAATCCTCCACCTGGACATCAAGCCTGACAACATTATAGTCACCTACATGAATACGGTCAAGATCATTGACTTCGGCAGTGCTCAGACTTTCAACCCACTCTTTCTGAAGCAGTTCAGCCCTCCTATAGGAACGCTGGAGTACATGTGTAAGTAAAGAATATTGTGGTCACTTCTACTGCAGAGAGGAATTCAACCTCAAACCATTCAAAATGATCCTCTTTTTTAGGAAGCATGTCTGTTATGTCACAGATGGCTCAGAGAAATAATATATTTTTCTAAGAAGGAATTTCACAGATATGAACCTTTACATCAAACAGTGTTACACAATCTAGGCGTGACTTCTTTCTATTTATGCCCTTTCAAGAGATCATTCTAACCTTGTAACCTTAACCGTTTGAGCACATGTTTCTTTTGCTCTTTTTATGGAAGTAATTGCGCACATCTTTGTACTCTGTAATTTGCATTTCTTTTGAATCCCTGCTGGTTGCTAAAAGCTCCCGAGATGTTGAAAGGAGACATTGTGGGTCCTCCAGCTGACATCTGGAGTGTTGGTGTACTGACATACATCATGTGAGTGATGGCCGCTGCTCTGCAGCAACACTTTTTCTTACATTATAAAGAATAAGCATGTGGGTTTTTTTTGGTTGTTGTGTTTTAGATGTCAGCATATCAAAGTACATTCATTTTCAGTCCTGTATTTTGAATAAGGTTTTGAGCAAGTGGAATATGATGGCCTGATATGGGTAAACATTAGCTTTTTTAATGCACTTCAAAATAACACAGATTTCTTGTTGCTATTGTGGATCTTATAATGTTCAGGCTCAGTGGACGGTTGCCATTCATGGAGAATAATCCAGCAGAGACAGAGGCCAGAATCCAGGCAGCCAAGTTTGACCTCAGCAAGCTATACCAAAACGTGTCCCAAAGTGCCTCTCTGTTCCTTAAGAAGATCCTGTGCAGCTACCCTTGGTGTGTACAGTGTACTTTCTCTTCTCCAAAGATTATCTATCTGTCTTTCAGCTGAAGAATTTCCCTTAGGCAATGTCAGAATAATGACTGATTTGCATCTGTGTGTGTATTTGTGTGGTGTTATATTCCAGGGCGCGTCCCTCCATCAAAGACTGCTTCAGCAACTCTTGGTTGCAGGATGCCTATCTGATGCGGCTACGGCGGCAGACACTCACCTTCACCACCACACGTCTCAAGGAGTTCGTGAGCCAGCAGCAGCAGATCAGAGCTCAGGTGGCTACCAAGCACAAAGTGCTCCTGCGCTCCTACTCTGCCCAAACCCCCACAACACCCACCACACCTACCATGCCCACCACGCCCACCACTATATCCTCTACACCCTCCACTCCTGTCACTCAGTGAGCTCGGCTTGGTTTTGATGGAGCGATGTTACCCAAGGGGAGAGGATCTCAGAATAAGAGGACAGAGAGGCACGGGCCCATGATAGACTGAGACCATGCTGAGCCCTGGCTGGATCACAAGAGTGTGTGTGAACACATCAGGCCCAGCCTCAGTAACACTATTCAGAAATAGTCAAACACATCCACTGTCTGATCTGAGATAAGAAACTCAAGCACATACAGTATTTACTAATACTAGCACACACAGTAGATTCTAACGCACTAAGCTCTATCAGCAATGGCCAGCATGCTCAGTGCTGTTGTGTTCAATGTCCTGCACCTAGCTCCGCCCACAAACAGCCGTGCCACACCCACGTGTTTCCTTGCTCTGATCCATGTTCCTTTTTTAGCGTTTGACTAAGATAACATGAACATGTACTACAACATTTGCTAAACATATTGTAAATGTAAACGTTTGTGGTGTTTCCATATAATAATTCTGGGGCCTTGACATTTGTGGAGAGAAATAAAAAAAACATGTATATCAGAGTTTTCTGCTAGTTTTTATGAGATTGACAATTTTATTACAGGTAGTTGTTATACTGTATTCATCACTATATATGTAAAGAAGACTTAAATGACAATTCCAACGTTTTTCCTGAAAGAAAGAAAGTAAGAAAGAATATTGTCTGTATACTGAACAGTGTTTTAAAAACAATTTGGCTGTTTTGTGAGAAATGAGTGAGTTTTGCACAAAAAAGTACTTGCCATAGGCTTCCACAGGGTATAAACTGAATCCAGTCATCAGTACATTTTGTACAACCATATAATATTGTGAATAAGATATTTATTATTAATATTTTTAAAAAATTTAGCATAAACTAATTCTTTATGCAATTAATTTGATAGGTAGTATAGTGGCTGTACCCGCTTCAGTTACCTGAGACAAGCTATGATTTGGAGATAACACACAAAACTTCCAATGTTATAATAACATTGTAAAATAGTCCTAGGCAAGTTATATTATTAATTCTGTACTGTTCCCTATTATGTTTTACTATTAGTAAGGAATACATAAAAATCATTGATGTGGTGGTGTGATGTCAACTTGAGTTACTATTACCAGCCTGAATTTGATTATTAGTGATTAATGATTAATTGATTAAGAGTACATCCCGATTATTATTTTTGTAAAATTATTTTTATACCTTTTATACCACAGCAATTTGTCAGCACTAACAATTTCTTATTTATTAAAGAATGTCACATTGTACATTTAATTCATTTATAGTTACGTTTAATATTGTATTGTGGAACATCTGCAAAACCAGCCTCCCTTTTTTCCTGTCTCATGAAGTTAATAAAATTTTTAAAAATGTCATGTTACCACGTAACCAAGTGTACAGCTTCACATCTGACTGTTACAAATTGCTGACACTGGAGACTCAACATTCTTTGCAGATTCAACTACACCGTAATCACCAATTATTCACTTTTTTAAATCAGTTTATGTACAGCATTTGTCAGACAAGTCCCTGAGTAAGTTGTTACTACAGAAATGATATCTTGTTAGAACAAGCGCATTAATATACACTTTTCTGCCAGAACTATTGTCAGAGCTGCTCTTATAAAAAATGAATCACCACCTTCTGACCAATCAGAATTGAGCATTTAACAGCGCTGTGGTGTAAGATGGATATAATAGTATGTCTATTACATAGAGACATTTTCTCCTTGCATTTGTTCTATATTGGAGTTTTCCTCACTCATTATATGCCTTGTGGATATCTATGAGCTCACTTTCTAATTTTTTCACACTTCCAAAATGATTTTAAAACATTGTAAAAGAACTGCGTGTGTTTTTTTTTGTTTTTTTTGTTTAGTTTTTTTCTAGAAAATCATTGGAATTTTCTTTTAAATACCACTGAGCCCTCAATCCTTTCTTACTGTAGTGCCACTTGATGTTTTACAACAGATGCAGACTTTTTTGTCCTTGATTTGGGTCCTGAGCAGACTGTGACGTCAGATAAATGTTTGATTTTTTTTTTTTTTTTTTAAGGAAAAGAAATGTTAGAACTGTTTGCAAAAAAATTCCCAAGATTTGGAAGTCACTTATTTATTTATTTATTTATTAATGTATTGAAAGATGCCGTTAAAGTCTAGAATGTATTAAACATCACAATTTTTTTTTAGCTAGTTTTGTGCATTGGCTTTTGGGGTTTTTTTAATGCTTTTTTTTTTTCGCTCTGTACACTGGTGGAGTGCAAGCATGTGATCAATTCAAATATTTCTTTCATAGAATAAATAGAATAAAAATTCACTACCTGTGGCAGCAAGAAGAGGTATTGTGGCATTATTCTTCAGAAATGTTTGATTTATGTTATTTGAGGTTCATTTAATCAGATTAGTCACAGAGTTTTTTAACCAAGAAGGAAGCTGCTAAATAATTCATCGATAATCATTAAACAAACCAACAAGTAGGACAGTAGGACATTGCAAGTTGTAATTTACAACCGATTAATCTATGTAACGTCTATAACTTAGATCTTTATTTCACCTGTTTTAATGGAATACCATTAGCATGCTGTCCACTTATATTGTAGCGTGGGACTGCATGGCAATGAGTGTCACTATTCTAGTCATAACTCTAAAAGAAAGTAATAAAATATAGAAAAAAATGAGTATGGTCAAGACAGCAGCTGCTATAATGAATGATAAATTAAAGAAATTTCTTAATGTGAAATAGGATTATTTCTTATTAGTAAATTATGTTGTTCAGTGAAATATTTCTCAACTTCTGTCATATAAAATTCTATATATATTCAGAAAAGCATACAGTTCTTTTATTTTGCACATTGATATTGGGCTTTTATGATGGTTTTTACAAGTTATTGTGTTTATTCTATCTAAGTAAATGATGCTGCTTACCAAAAGCATCAAAATGATTTAATCTTAAGCATGATCTTATAGATTTTTTAAATAAATGGTAAGTCAGATTACAATGGCACATATATTGCTGAGATGAGTAATTGGATGTGAGTGATTATTGGACAGAAATTCATTTCAGTCTGTCTAGTTCAAAAACAATTATGATCATGTTTTAGTTCATTTTATTTACGAGGCACATGCAGATTTTGCCCTGATCGTGCATGATTGTGTGTGATATCAAAGTAATTGTAAAAAATAATTATAGAAATCATTCAATAACATATCAAGAACACCTTAACTGTAACTTTGAAACTCCACAGCTGAACATAAAGAAAGTATCATGTGGTTGTCTACCAAACATCCAGCTTCCATAAACGCAGTGTGTATTTGAAAGTAGACACTTGATTTTTGTAGATGTTTCCTTGTTGTACGAGTGAGTAATGCAAATGTTATTACAATGCAGTTTTTACAGCAGCACTAATTTTAGACACTATCACATGATGGAACAAGTATTTGCTAGCTGTGCTGTCATCTTTTATATTTTTAAAGGGAATATAGATTTCTGGTTGAAATTGTTTGGGTACAAAATTAAATCCTGGATGCTGTTACACATTGCAGTGAGTAGTTTTGCTGCCTTTGCTATACAGAACTATGCTGGCTTATTTCCATTTTTCATTTGCATAAAATACAAACCTCAGCTGTAGTGACAAGGCCCTTTTGTATTTCTTGCCAAATTTATAATTAATGTTTATTATCTTTTCTACCTTTCATTTTCATATTTTGTAGCTGTAATTTCATTACAAGAAGAGTAATGTGGATTGTGGATCTTCTTCCTGTTCAGTTACAGAATTACAGTGAAGTAAAAATTGCTCTATGGCTACAAGCAAAGGCTGTTTGGTATTATTAGTTGATGTGTGAATGTTGGTGTTTTTTTTTTCTTTGTATTACATGTAGAAACCCTTTAATGTGAAACTAAACCAGAATTTTGAATGCACTGCATTGCACTAAAAACATTGACAAACCTGGACACTGCCTGAATGCTTTACGGGTTGTATGAAATAAGTGTATATGTGAAAATGCAACATTTACTGAAATAAAGTCAGATATAAAGAGTACTATATCTGTCAATTTTGTCAGCAAAATTCATCATAACTGTCTAAAGGCCCATTGATTGAACTCATAATTGGACAACAGTGGTTTAACTTATGAAAATTTCAAATATTTCTACAAAATGGCATGGGGTTGAAAGCATTAACTCAAAACCACAACTGCTGCTAATAGTGCTTGAATAACTATTAACAGAATTAGAGAAGTAAAGTCCACAAATGTTATGTAAAAGTATGAATAATTATCAGTATGCAGCTGTTTTATTTATTAATAGTTATCTTTAATGTTGTGTAATGTCCAGAAAACAAGTTAGTTCCAGTTATCATTCACATTATAGCAGCTATAAACAGTCATTCCCTCACCAGCCCATCTTTTTTGCTTTAAGATTAATAAGACAAAAAATGCAATTTGCTATGTCACTGAGAAACTGCAAGGTCCTCTGTTCTGAAGACTTTCCTGTGTAAGGAAATTTAACGGAACAATTTTACCTCTGACCTCTGAATGCCACCATAATCAACAATTAAACTTTTTTTTTAAATCCATTTGTGGAGTCACCACCATACAAGCCTCTGTGTAAGCTCTTACCATAGAAATGATAACATATTGGAATGAGCACATTATAGTAATTTGTGATTTGTTTTGCAGCTGGCATTACTGTCAAAGCTGCTGTTATAGGAAACGAATCAACACGTTCTTGCCAATCAGAATCAAGCATTCAACGGTGCTGTGGTGTAAACTAGATTATGAGACAGACTTTCCACTCTCCTCAGAGAGGTCTATTATCTAAATGTCTTGATGTAAGTGGTCTCAACCCGAGTCTTAGAACTCCCAACGGCAGCCCACCTGTGTAGAAGCCCTCATCTGGGAGGACTCATGTTTCACATCTACTATTCAGGCAGCTTCAGTCAAAGCCCAAACTACATTCTGGGTACTCTCATGGGTCTTTCAGCCCTCAGTTCACTATACAAGGCCTGGCCTGCTACTCTGGAACACTTGGTGAACATCTTTTATGGACTTCAGGAAGTCAGGAGACTCCAGGCAAAGATCCAAAGAAGGACAAATGTTCGGGTGTCATCTGAAGGCCTCTTTCAATTAAGGCTTCATTAGATCAGACTTGTCCCATTGGAGGTGTGTATATAAAGCCAGGGTGAGGTCAACAGCCTGTGTGTATCGTGAGTGAGTGGAGATATTCAGCAGCCTGGGGTAAGTTCTTTCTTTTTTGTGATGATAATTATTGCATTTAAAATTTTGTTTTTCTTTAGTAATCATTTAAATCAGATACTGCTGGTCAATGCTGCTGGTCGTGTATATTACACAATAAATCCAGTGATACTAAACTCTTGCTGTTTACATTGTGTCTTTTACCAATTTTAAGTGGTTATTTCTAAGAAAACCTTAAACAAACAAAGTGCCATTCCACTGATTTTAAATTTTTAATGTGTTGTCTTTAACAGATGTCCAAAGTCAAGGCTGCACCCCCACCAGGGTGCACAATCAACATCAATGACCCTCAAGTACAAGAGGCAGCTATCCGCATCCAGGCTTCATATCGGGGCCATCGGTAATAAACAACTACACAACATTAGTGCATATACTTCAGCCTCAAATATTGATAGAACCGATGTAAACAGGAATTTTGGTCAATGTGTGTGCATTCATTTTTTTTTTTTTTTTAATTTCTCATGAGCACTGTAAAACTTGTTTTGTTACACTTACTCAAATGACTTACGGAAATCTTGAGTCAATTTCTTTGGCTCATTTATGTTGCTTAACTTACTTAAATCACTTATAAGCACAAATGAAATAGAAATGTATACAAGAAAAAAAATTTGTATGTTAGGTGCAATTTAAATGAATCCAAGCAGTGAAACCAGTTCCATGAACAAACAAGTCTTTTTGATAGAATACCATTAAGGATATCTCCAGGTCCTTTCCTTTGTAATATTTGTTTAAGGTCGAGGAAAGAGCTACGTGAAAAGGGGCCGCCAAAGTTTCTGCAGGAGCTAAAAGACGTGCTCTTGGTGGAAGGAAGTGCGGCAAAGTTGGAGTGCCGAGTCAGCGCTTTCCCTGACCCCTTCATCATCTGGTCAAAAGATGGAAAAGAGCTTAAAGATGGACCCAAGTATCGCTATGTGTTTGAGGACCCTGATGTTGTGGCACTAGTGGTGCGTGACGGAGAGTTAGCAGATCTCGGCAGATACACTGTTACTATTAAAAACCCCTTTGGTCAGACATCCGGCTCTGCCTGTATCATAGTGGAGGGTGTGTAGAATTTGCAAAGATGTAACAGCATAATACACATCTGTATTGCTTCAAGAATAATATTAAATAATACATTTTCTGCATGCAGTCCCAGCCAAGGTGACCAAGGGACCGGACAGCATAAAAGGCAGGAGAGGGACCACGGTGGTGCTGAAGGCAGAGATCAGTGGGGAACCACCCCCTGATGTTGGCTGGCTCAAGGATGGAGACGATATAGAGGAAGACGACAGGTAGTGACATTCATTCAGTCTGGTAGCTGTATTCTTCAGGTCCATCCATCTAAATGTCTCATGTTCTCATAAACTTCTTGTAAATTCTGCTGTGTACTCAACTGGTGTGCATATTTCCCCTAGAGTATTTTTCGATGTAGGTGACACCAACACCATTCTCACTATCAAAAGTGCACGGCCATCGGATTCGGGAAAGTATGAGGTCTTCGTGGAGAACAACTTGGGAACGGATCAGTCCTTCGCTCGAGTGGACATTCTGTGAGGACCTCAAACTGTTGCACCAAACTGGAAGGTTATTTGGTGTGTATAATATACTGTGTTGTCTCTAGACAGCATATGATCGCTTGTATTGTTAAGGAGAATTGTATTATGGCATTTTATATATATATATATATATATGTTGAATAATCCATGATTTTTTTTTTTTACCAAATAGCCTGAGAACACTATTTGTGTGTTACATTCAGGGTTTTTAGTAGCACTGATGAATGTCACCTGTCAGAACAGCAAGATATGCAAAAATCTACTACCTTTAAAACTTGCAATAATAAATAAAAACAGATTTTCATATTTATTTCATGTGCTTTCTGACTTTCATTTGTTCAACCTACCTCAACAGCAGTACAGAATGTGGAGGGTTTCTAATGTGAAAATTTGATTGCTATCATGACTATCATTGAGGGATACCACAAGCACTTATCACTGTGCCTTGTGACCCCTTTAATCACAAGATGAAGAAGATCAGTGGTTGACACATGATAAAGAGGGACACCCTGCAGATTTTCAGGTTTTTCACACTGGGATATCAAATATGAATAGATAGTTAAAAACTGTTAGTTCCATATTAATCCACAAAAAAAAGAAAAAGAAAAGAGTCAATTACATAGTCTCTGTTGGAGTGGCTGACTTTTGAATGCTTTACAATAAAAGTTTTGACATAATCAGAAAGATGATGTGTTTATGTATCATACATACATACAGTACATGATACATAAACACAGTCTATAGTATATAATATATAAAATGTATATAATGTATAAACAGAACATCCATTGTAGATATATCATATACTATACACTGTTTATGTATCATATGTACTGTATGTATGTATGATACATAAACACGGTGTATAGTATATGATATATCTACAGTGGATATAATGTATAACCAGATACACTGCTCAAAAAAATTAAAGGAACACTTTGAAAACACATCAGATCTCAATGGGGAAAAATATCATGCTGGATA
>CM075007.1:22598669-22621669 GCA_037576675.1 Pangasius sanitwongsei | reverse complement strand
TACTGCTATACAAGCAGCACATTGACTACTCTAAAGTATATACAATTTTCATTTCTATAGTTTTATCCCTTGAGAACGTATAATAAAATGGTTGCTGAAATGTGAGGGTTGTACTCACTTTTGTGAGATGCTGTGTGTGTGTGTGTGTGTGTGTGTGTGTATATATGTATGTGTGTGTGTGTGTGTGTGTGTGTGTGTGTGTATATATATATATATAGTGTGTTTTGCAAATGTTACCCCAATGAAATAGCTGTCTTGTACAAATGAGCCTAGTTGAATTTTGACCAGCAGGCTAATCTTTCATGCTGACAGGACCTCTTCCATCTTGGTAGCAGTTGACAAGATTTTGTGTTGCCAAAGGCCAGCACTCGTCACTGTTCGCCTGCCTTACATGCTGTTCCTCCAGAGCCAGACATAGGTTTCTAATTGCAAGGATTCCCCGTAATGTCTCACTATTCACTGAACCCCTGTGTTCGTTTACTTGCTGACAAATATCCGGCTTATTAGCAAATAGTGCTGAGGAATGTGAGATAATCTTGGCCCGGTGTGAGTGACTAAGATGAAATCTGTTGTTATTGTGGGAATGCAGGGAGTGGAGGGAATACCGCATGTGTTTAGGATCCTGTGGGCATGGTGAACATATGTTTTCAATTAATGACTGCTGTCTATGGCAAAATCTCAAGGCAACTGTTCACCATTTTGATTTAAAAAAGTATAATAGCTTGCTCTTAAGACTTTGACATTTCTAGAAAAGTACTTATCATACATTTTTGCATATGCAGTATGAGATTATATGGCTGCACAATTATGAGTAAGATTACGTTGTTAATATTGTGACAATTTCTTTTTACCACAACACAAAACAAAATTTGACGAAATTTCAAAATTTCAAGAAAAATGACAACAGCCAGTTGCATTCCTGGTTTTGTAGAATCAGTGTGCATTTAAAAGTAATCATGGCTTGATGCGTTACAATTTAACAAGGCCTTGTATTTTTTAGAACAAGTCGCCTTTGTAGTTTATCTCCATGGTCATGGAAATATGATTGTCATCTTCCCTAGTTACAGTGAGGAAATGTATATGTTGGGAGAAAACATTTTTATTGTTGTTTGTCTAAATTTTGTTTTGTTGGATTTGTTTTTTGTTTGCAGATGTGCATTTTTATCGTCGAATTTGGTTTTGTTTTTCAGGTTGTTTTTTTTCCTCAATTCTCCTTTTTTTTTGTATTGTGATAATTTTGTAGTGTCCCTTGGCCATAGTAGCAATAGAAAGTTACAGTTCACTCCAAAGAAATGTGCTAAATGATTTTGAATCATGCTACTGTTAACTTTTGAAGTGGCTTTTTGAGTTTGTCCTTTCTATGCTTACAGAATTTATCTCATGTAACATGTAAGTAAATACCTGTTTCCAGGATTGATGCTGATTATTTCTTTTTAATTATTTCTTTTTTTGTTCAGGTGCTCCAGTGCATGTGGCGTCAAACTCAAAGAAGCCCCGCAACCGTGGCTTTTTCCATAGCCTCTTCTGCTGCCTGTGTCATGACGAAACAGATCAGCTGCCTGTCAATAACAACGCACCACTCCTGGTGGAAGAGAATGGAACCATCTCAAAAGTAAGGCATGGCCAGAGATTTCTTAAAGGTTTTAATCAAAAGTGGCTTCTTTGCCCCAGTCTAGATCAAGAGCCACATGTTCAGAAGTGTCAGTGAAGAAACCGAAGCCTTGTTTTTGCTTTGCACAACCTTTTTCCTGTTTACATCATAATTCTTAGTGGCCAGTGACCAAATATCATGATGGTGGTCATCAGTCATATCGGCATTCACTAAATCACTGTTGTTTCCATTGCTTAACCAAAGATTAAATCCTGTTTACCCCATTGAATCTATATAAGTTAAATGGAATGAGTCTGTATAATTTGTAAAACAGCAGTAGAATGTAACCCATATGTTGGTTTGTCTTGGCATAATACAAAGCTGCCCATGAATCACTTAAACCTCATTCTTGGAAAACAACATGCCAGTTAATAACTAGTAACAGATCAGGTGGTCAAGATGCTGCTGGGTGTCCGTTTCAGATTTATGCCTTACTTCAGCTTTTAATAGTGATTTGATATTCTAGGAGTTATTTGTCACATCTCTGAAGCCCCCCAAAATAAATCTGTAGGTCTCCTGAAGGCGGGCTGAAGCACAGGCAAGATTTGGAGGTGTTGCTCTGACCCGCCTGTCATGTCAGTGTGTGCACTACTGCTGATGTCCCAGGCAGCCTGCAGGCTCAACAAACTTACAAACTCCCACGAGTTTCCTCTGCAGGCAGACGTAGCCGACCTGCGTCTGCCCTCTCGGCTCTGCACATTGTGCAGGGCAAGGGAACCTGTTGCAGAATGTCTGGAGTGTTTTATGGCTTCTGAGCTGTGCAACTTATGCAGAGACACCAAGTCACTTGTGGAGAGCAATATCACCAAATACTTGGAGTCGTCTGCCTTTTTTAGGAGAGCGCACACTGAAGCTAATATGCCAGCTGAACTCTGTTTTGACCCTTCAGAAGTCTTACAGCAGGACTGTCCTACAAAGGAGAGTAAGTCTTTGGAAACTGCAACAGAATCGAGCATGATTTCTGCAGAACAGGAAACATCTGTTGATTTTACAGTGCACCAGACTGTTTCTGGACTAATGCAGCCTGATGAAGATTATACTGAAAATGGACAGCTCAGTGGAGAATTAACAGTCCAAGACAAATTGGATTGTTCTGAGAGCAGTAGTCTGTCTGAATTCAACTTGGAGCACAGTGAGTCTTTTTCAATAAGCAGTGATTTTGTCCATTTGATTGAAAACAATGAATGCTCTGAATATAGCATGGAGTCTAACATTAGTGACCAAACTGTAACGGAAGAACAAGAGCCAGAGGCGTTTCCTTTATTTCAGGCCATGCCTGATCTTTGTATGTATTATGAACAGGTAGATTCTGAAATCCAAGACCTGGTTTTATCAGATCTTGAAATGCTTTATGAGCATGAAACTGAATCTGAACAACCTTCAGAAGTGGACAGTAGTGAGGAAGGTTCTGAAGAAATCAGTGTTTCGGATTTGTATGAGCAATACAGCGAACAAGATCAAAACGCTGTACTTGAACTGGATAAAGAACCATGCAGATCCTTTGAACAATGTGAGCTTAACAATCAAAACATGCCCTGTGAATGCCATGCCACACATTTTGAATCCTCTGAAATGCACCAGGCCTCTAAAGAAAGCATGCCAGCTGGACTCTCTGGGTCCCTTGAGCAACAACCACCTGCTGGACAAATAGAAAACACATATGACAGCGAGTTAACTGCAAAAAACAGTCAAGGATCCTGCACAGACTCATTTGAGAGATCTGTTCAAAGCGAGCTCTCCGATGACTTTGCTGAACAGTCTTTGGAGCAGAATCAGAGCTTTGAATATTATACTGAACAAGATTATAGCCAACTGTCTTTAAATGAAATTGAGTGTGCTAAGACACTAGAACAATGCTCAAGTTGTGGAAAATACTTTGAGAAATGTGAAATTCCTGAACAGTGTGAGCCCTCTGAGCCTGCTCAGAATTCTGAAGGCTCACAACAAAGCGAATCTTTTGAAAACTCCCTTGAATTGTGTGAGACCTTTGGAACACAGTGCTCAGTGTTTCACACCTCTGAACTCCCTAGAGAAAACCCTCCTATAGAATGTAACACAAATGAGGTTAGAAAGCGGCCAGCGTGTGATATGATGTTTATCAGATCAATGGAAACCTTTGAGGCT
The DNA here is from genome assembly GCA_037576675.1 of Pangasius sanitwongsei. Taxonomy (NCBI): domain Eukaryota; kingdom Metazoa; phylum Chordata; class Actinopteri; order Siluriformes; family Pangasiidae; genus Pangasius; species Pangasius sanitwongsei. The sequence goes on along the minus strand of CM075007.1, from coordinate 22,617,894 downwards.
CGTTGGCTCTCACAGTTTCTTGCTGTTGACTGCCACCAAAATGATACCTTTGAACAGCAGGAAGTTGAGGACCTCAATGTGGCAATCAGTGAGCCAAGTGATGAATTACTCCCCTGTGACAGTAATGCTGAAGGTGAACCTGTAATTGAACCCCTGGTTACCTCCAGTGAGCAGAGGATGCTTTGTAGAGAGTGCCAAATGAGAGAAAGAGAACAGTTAAAATATGACATGCCCTCTGAACTGTTTGAACTTTGTGACGTTAAGGCTGGAACATTTGACCTTGAATATGATGAAAGCAAAGCTGGAGAGTCAGTTGTGAAAGGAGCATCAATCGATGAATGTAGTGAAGAGGAATATGCTGACTGTATTGATAGTAAAAGCCAAGACAGTACTGAAACAGATGAGTCATTTAAAAGTTTTATTGATGAGCCTGAGGAGATGTATCCTGTTCAAATAGATGATGGCAAATGTTTACATGATCTCCCTGAGAAAGATGAATGTTGTACTAGATACAGACAGGAGTCACGTGAGGCCACTGATGGCCTTGGGGATACCCCTGATCTATATACACATGATGGAGTAGAAGCACATGGAAATACTCAGGAGTCCTGCTCTGAACCAGAAATTTTAAGAAAAGAAATTAAAACATATGCTGAGGTACTTTGCTCTGGACTATGCAAAGAAACAGTTCAAAGCCCTAAACTCTGCCTTGAACATGCAGTGCCCATTGATGCGGAAGATTATGGTCCTAAACTTAATGATGAAGATACCACAGCTCATGTTGTGGAAGACCAGGACTCTGAAGTCTTCTATAAAGATGAAAAGATTGTTGAATCTCATGGGGAAATGATTGTGCTGGACCCTTCTGAGAGTGCAGGTGAAATTTATGGACTTCCCGTTGTGGAAGAAAGCATTTACAAGAGAGATGCCTCTGATCCGTGTTCTATTCAGCGCACATGTCATGAACAAGTAATCTCTGCCTTTGAAATGTATGCTGAAGATAACAGCATTACAGAAAGTGAAGTCTCTGAAAAGTTTACCGAAGGTTCCAGACCGGTAGAAAAGGAAGTTAAACACGACCTCGTTTCTGAGACAGGACCGGATAAAAGTGAAAGTGCAAATAAAAATGAAGCATGCTGGTCTAACTTGACTGATGATGCCCAAATAAAAGAAGAAAATGAGTTGGAAGTTATATATGAAACGGAGGGAGTTCATGGACCTAGCTGTGGCGAGATAGAAACACGTGAAGATGTAGACACATTTCTGTTTGCCTCTGAAGAGGTTGTAGCTGATGTTGAAAAACACAGTGAGTTAAATAAAAGTGAAGATCCCCAGAATGGTTCCCATGACTTACTGATTGTGCAAAAGGCCATCGAGCTGCAATCAGACGAAGATCCTCTCAAAGATCCAGAGCCACCAGGGTGTTGTAGTATTTCATTAGATCTAACAGAAACAACAGAGCAAAAGGATGATTCTCCACCTCAAAGTAAGTGCAGCGAAAAACTGGACAAAATAATACATCAAGTTTTGCAAATTACAACGACCGAGCACAGTGAGCCAGACGACTTTTTTAAGCTAGCTGGTGAAAACACAACGTCTGAACAGATCGAAGCTTCCGAGGATACGGAGGCATCTGACGATGAGGATTACCCCGAGTTCTGCGATTGTGAATTCTGTGTGCAGTCTATAGAGCAGGTACAGTGCTTTGAGTCCCATGTGCTACTGTAAAGAAGGCAGTGCGTGCTGAGCGCAACTTGTTTGTAGCTGGCATTCTTAAGTATTTCAAAGCATGATCTGTAATTTTTGATGTTGTAAATGCATGGGTTTTGCCTGAACGAAAGTGTGTGTTTGGCTTGTGCTTGAGGCTTTATTTGATCTGTTCAAAGTGTCAAACAGTGCTAGAATTTTAAATGTGTGATGAGCTTAGGTGAGAATGATGGCAACAAAAATTAAATATGGAAAGGCAAAAATAAAAGAAGCCCCATCCTGCGTTAGGGCTCTTATTCCACGCCATGTGTCTTGTTATTTAAGTCTGGAGCTTTGAAAGATTTGATTTAGTGGCCCCTTCTCAGCACACTAATGAACTCTGACATTTTTGAGTGACTGTTTTAGAGCTGGGTGTTCTGTATACATGTATATTATATTCTCCGTTAGGAAGAGAGAGTGTTTCGGTCATAAGCCCTATGTGCCTTTGGCACTTTTTGATCAAGAATCAGCTGGCCTGCAGAAGTGTAATCGCACCCCAGCAGCACACAGTCACACGATCTTGGGTGAAGAATAAAACCAGTCAAAGAGCTTCCTTATGCCGCCTCGTGGTCCCTCGCTTAAATAACCTGGCTTATTCGCCCATAAAACCAGATATCTTTTCCCTTTTTTATTGCTCAGACCTGCTGTATTTTGTCCATAAAATACAATGATGACCTAACACTTAACTCTAAAATGTTCAACTTAACTGCTGTTTAACAATTTAAACCTGATTTCTATCATTTGCTTGTACTTCATGCTTACAATGCTCATAAAAAAGTGTAAAATTGGTTTATTCGATAGTGGGTGTCTAATTAAACTATTAATTTACCTCAACTATCTGTTCACAGGTGCCAGCCAAGCCACTTCTTCCCCAGATAAAGTCTAAAGATGTAGGAAAGATTTGCGTAGTGATTGATCTGGATGAGACTCTAGTGCACAGTTCATTTAAGGTAAGCTAAGTGTTATTTGCCTATAGCCACTTTTTCCACTGTTAGCACATGAGCACAAGTCAGCATGACACCTGTACAGCATGGTTGAGTGAGCACGTGCGTATAGTTGTTATGAGATCCGATGTCAGATATCTCACCTTCAGCGTTTATCAAACTTAACTCCGTCATTAAGGAGTTTCTTAGGATTAGGTAATGGATACGTCTGTACAAATAGGATTTACTCTGTATTTGGAAAATATGTGTAAGGAAAGTGTTCACATGTCAAGCAACACAACTTCTTCCTGCAATGTATCATCTTGAGTTTGACGGCCAGGGACACAGTGGCAAGCACATATCAAAAGTGACTAAGGTCCCAAGTGTAGACACTGTTCTGGTCAAGTAACGGTCACATGTTTGTTTCCATGCCACTCATTTACTGGGAGAGTGCAATAATATACTTGAATGAAGGTCAAAGTGTTACTTGATCTGTCGTAAATTTTTAAAGTATTATGAATCATCTTATTAAAAAATAATTGGAATTGGAGTTATTATTATTATCTTGTTAGTGTGATGTTTGCTATTTAGTTTAATTCACAAATAAATAGCTGTATGCTATAGAACTGATTTTATGATTCTTTTACTTATTTTTAATTAAACATTGTCTTTCTCTGCTCTGTATTAAAATGATTGGTAGCTTCAGCTGCATTACTCAGATAGCAAAACATCAGTATGTGTATGTGTTCCCTAAAACCTGGCCAAAAAGAGTTTTAAATCATATATACATTTATTATTGCATTCTAAGTTCTTTATTCCTATGTATTCCTTTCTTTTTATTTCCTAATCTTTACTTTGTACTGTTTTGTATAAAACACTTTGTCAATAGCGGTTTAAGTGGGAAAGATCCAGAAAAACCTTGGGTTTTTTTTTTTCCTGCTGAGTTAAATTGCATTACATCAGTGAGCAGGTATGTGAGGCCTTTAATGAAAAACAGGCTGAAGTGTTCTTTTCTGTGGTGTGGTGTTAATGATGACACTGTAGAATTGTGTCACTGATGACAGTTAGGAGTGTTAGCAATGCCACTTCCTTTATTTTAGGTCTCTCTGTTACCTCTGTAAGAGAATGTTTGTTTTGCACTAGGTTCGTCTTGGACTGATACTTATCTCAATGCTTGTTTTTGAATTGTGGTTTGGCTGTGCAATTTTTTTCACTTACTGTTATGATTGACTAGCTAAATATTACTTCACAGTCTGTGAATGCAGCTCATGGTGGCCCACTCCTCACTAGCACATACTGCTGATTTACTGAACTAGTTAAGATGTTTTATAAGGCTTTATACATCTCAGTGGTTGAGGTTTTAGGGGTACGTGTTTTTATCAGAATGACTGAAGACTCAAGTGGCGCAGCAATATTCTCACGTGCAGCTAAATATCACACACACACACAGAAGGCATCATAGCGTGGTACAACCACGGCACACTGCAGATAAATGGTGCGTTTCACTGAGTTTCATTGTGATGTACACAGATTGTTGATAAGTGAGTGATTATAAGAAAATGATTATCTGTCTGTCGGTTGGTCTAGTCTATCAAGCTGTCTTCTCTATCTAGCTAATCGATCTATTTAGTTGGCTAATCTGTCTAACAATCCATTCCTTTATCTTATCACTTATCGTATCTAAATAATTTTATTTTTTCTGTCTAAGCTCTCTCTTTATTTGCTCCCTGAACTAACTGGGCTGTCTTCTGTTTTTGCCTTTAACAGCCGGTGAACAATGCTGATTTTATCATTCCGGTGGAAATTGATGGGTCTGTACACCAGGTGAGAACCTTAACATATAATTTTTTGTACCAGTTGCATTTTATGTTCTTTTTCTCATTTAATGTTAATTTTTGTAAATATTGACTAAAACATCTCTGAAATTATAGTTTCTCATATCATTCCACTTTTTTTTTTTTTTTTTTTTAATCTGTTGGAGGTTTGTTAGCAAACCTTAGCAAAAGCAAATATCAAGACCTTGGAATTGTAAGGTTCTAGCATATAATTCTATGATTTTAAGATTGAGCTATACAGTTTTAACCCTCAGTAAAGTCAAAGCTGACTATATTAAAAAAATAAATTAGCAGCTCTGTTTATGAAACTGTCAGTGATATGATAATTCTCTGATTCCACAATCAGGCTATGACAAAATGTGCCTTGTAAATGTTCAGCAATCATTATGTCATGGAATAAAGTGCTTAATAATCATATTTTATGGAAATAGATGGATTATAGGTTGGAATATATAGGATTATATAGGTGTAAAGACATCTAGGGAAGGTTAAAATCTCATTGTACTTATTCATAATAGTGTTTAGTGCAGCTGCTTAATAGGTATGAGACAAGCAATAGAATTAAATGAGAAGATACTAAGCATGACAGGCAGTATATATTTCAGTTATCCCAACCACTTGCAATAAAAAATACACTTGTGAGTTAGTGTACAAGTGTCATTCTTGTGTTAAGTGCATATGCTTCACACATCAGATACAGTATCGTTTTTAATAGCATCATGCCATACAGTAGTGCAGAACACCTCAGCCATGTGTTTTACTGTGTTATTGTAAGGTATCTCACACCAGTGTGCTACCTGACAGCTTCATGGCCTTCTCCGTTGATGGCTGTGAGCAGCAGAGGGCTATTTCTGTGCCCTGATGAAATAGCACAAGCATGAGTGGCTACACCAGAACCCACCGCACTTTTATCTGTGTCCAGACTTATCCCTAAGTTCCAGGTCCTAGCAGTGTGACATCCCAGGGCCCCTTTTAAGGACCAATCCAGCCCCAGTCTGGAAGACACTTACTGGTTTTGGCCTGATTCAAGTAATCCAGGATAGGCTTGTGATGTCGGGAAAGCCTATTCAGGATCACTTGGTTCAGGAACATGACCACGAGCTTCAGAAATAAATTTGGCTGACCCTGCTGTAAATCAAACCATTTTATGAGAAATCATAAATGTACATATTTTCTGATGGTGCTATAAATTGGATCTTGTGCCAGAGTGTTTATTTGCTAATCTGTCATGTGTAGTTATTGTGTTACATTCTATACTCCAGTGACTTGATTCAGTGCCAGATTTTTTAATGCTTGCTATAAAATTCAGACTTCAGTAATGGTCAATTCTGAAAGGCAGTCATGTCTCATACATGTTCTGTTTTTCCAGGTGTATGTACTGAAGCGACCTCATGTTGATGAGTTCCTAAAGCGGATGGGCGAATTATTTGAGTGTGTGTTGTTCACTGCAAGCTTAGCCAAGGTAAGGGCTTTATGCTGAAAATCTTGAATATAACAGCAGGAGTGGACAAATCATAAATTTATTTGTGAGCCTACGAGGCAAGTAATAGTTCCAATGTGCTGCCAAGTCCCATGTTTCAGTTGCCTGGAAACCTAAATGAGTAGGCTAAAAAGTGGTAGCTAACATAATGAAATGGCAAATCTTGAGTTAGTTAACTGCATTAATACAGACTAAGGGGAAGGCGTGAATATATGGTGATGTAACACGTCATACTGTGGCTCTTTAGGACATGAGTTGAGGAGTTCTATCTTTGTATTGATTGTAAAAAAAAAATTACTCAAGTCTGACTAGCGTCTTTATTTTCCATAGATATGGAAAACCACCATGAAATGCATTTAATTTAAACATAGCTACATATCAAATAAAAATTGGCTTTGTTGATTGCAATAAGGCTACTGTATGTTTGGATTTTCGCATGTTCTCCCTGTGTCCATGTGGGTTTACTCCGGGTTCTCCAGTTTATCCCACTGTCTGCAGTGGGACTGCAGTTACGCAGTTTGGCTACGCTAAATTGCCCCTAGGTGTGAATGAGTGTGTGAATGAGTGTGGGAATGGTGCCCTAAGATGGACTCCTCCAGGGTGAATTCTCCTGCCTCGCACCCAGTGTTACTCAGATTGGCTCTGGATCCAGCGCAAGCCTGACCATGATAAAGCTGGTAATGAAGAATGAATAAAGTAAATAAGGAGGGTTTTTTCTTTTTCTGGTTGTTGAACTTACCTGTCTGCCAGGCAATTACAAATTAAAAACTAATAGCCCAGACATAAAATCTGTTTGTTCCAGTAGCCCAGGCTGCTGATTTGTCCATCCCTGAACAGTATTCTGTGTTTAAAAAAAATCATATTGATTATAGTTTTTCTTTTTTTTTTTTTTTGTTTTGTTTTTGCTCGTTCTTTGTGTGCAGTATGCAGATCCCGTGTCGGACTTGCTGGATAAGTGGGGTGCCTTCCGCTGCCGTCTTTTTCGAGAATCCTGCGTGTTTCATCGTGGAAACTATGTCAAGGACCTAAGCCGCCTGGGCAGGGACCTCAACAAAGTCATCATCGTGGATAACTCGCCGGCATCATACATCTTCCACCCAGACAATGCTGTATGTCTCTGTATATCTGTGTACAGTGTATACAGTGTATTGTTCTTGTGTGCATGCGTACTTATTTGTTCTTGTCATGGTTAAGCTTTCTTTAACACCACCCCATGCTGTTACTTGACTGTATCCAGGTACCCGTAGCCTCTTGGTTTGACGACATGTCTGACACAGAGCTGCTGGATCTGATCCCGTTCTTCGAGAGACTGAGTAAAGTGGATGACGTGTATGCTGTGCTCAAACAGCAGAGGACTAGCAGCTAGCGTGATCGACGGGGCAGCTTTCACCACGGGGCCAGGGAGGCTGGCGGGGTTCAGAGCGCCACTTCCTTGCTACATGCCACCAGCTCGCTCCTCATCACCTACCCAGAATTCCATTTGCAGGAGGTTTGACAGAGAAGCATAAAGTTGATGGAAACCTGGTATGGCTAGAACAATGGAACTGTGAAGGACTGCTTTATCTCTCTCACACACACATGAAAAAAAGAAATTTATCAATTTTTAACACTTGAATATGTGTTATTTCTTTTTTTGTAACTTTTTTTTTCACTTTAAAGGTAAGGTAGAGGGAAGCCCTGTTTAAACTGATTATTGCTGATTTTAGATTGAGAAATGTTTTTCTCAACGACAATACAATAGCTTATTAAATTACTTTTACTAAAGGATGGTGCCAACATTTTGGCAAGTAGCCTCATGTTTCACAGGTTTGACATTCAGTAAACACGTTTTAGAGATGTTCGGAGCGGATGGTTTTTTCTGGGAGGACTCGGGGAACCAGAATTTCTCCCCAGGCATTAATGGGAGCCAAGGGAACTTGAAGATTCATTCCATAACAGGGTGGGGAAAGAGCCAGACTCTGAGCTGTCACCATGCAGATGTGCATTGTAAAATGAAAACGGTTTTATTGCATAAATTTAAAGCATTATACTTTTGTTCTGTCCGGTTGTTTGTATGAGTGTAAGAGTTGTGAGATGCTCTTATAGACTGATCAGATATCAAAGTATCTTTCGCGTTTGGTTGGTCTTAAGTATGAAAGGAAAATCATGTGTAGTGCACCAAAGATTAATCCATTTTAATCCAAATTCTCAAATTACAGAATGGTCACATTATGTATTAAAAACTCCAAAAGACTGAGAACAAGTTTTTTTTTATTTAAAGAAAATTTTTTTATTTTTACACATTGGAGACCCCTGCCTGCTTTCATGAAGATGATCTACGTCAATAAATTCCACACTGGAATCTGCAGTTTGTGTAAAGTGTGTTTGCGTATAAGTTACTACGCAGGAGTCAAGTGAAACATGAGTTGATTTGCCAGAATGTCAGTGCTAGTCTGTTAAGGCATTATTTGACCTAGTGAGGTTACCTCAGACACTGGGATTGCCAATCACATAGCACACTATGTCTTCTCCTTTTGTTTAACCAGCCCAAATGTAAACAGTTTTATCATTATTTTCTTTCCCTGGCTTTGACTTCTTAATAGAAAACTGGTGTACGTTGTACAATCATGTTCAGATTTCAGATTTTATGGATGTATGAAAGGGAAGCAGGAAGGGCACTTTTGATAATGAGGGCTCTGTTTTCAGGCTAGTGGTTAAAGGAGCTAAAGCACCTTTAAATATAATGACACAGGGCATGCTTTAATTTCCCTCAGTGAGGCCAAGGATTTGTTGTAGTCAGTCTTTTGTGACCCAAGTGCTCTTTATCAAATTCAGTTTTTACTGTGCTGAATGGTTTAAATTCATAACAGTATGCCATTTCTGACCTTATATTGTTCAAAAAAGTAAAGCATTCTTAAACAAATCCTCCTTGTTACCAGTGGAAGTACATTTTTGCAAGCCTTAGAAAGAGCCTTTTTATCGTTAAAACTTAGGATTTCACACACTTCCCAAAGTGAGAACTCCAACTTGGGTGCCTTAGTGTTGGACGTGCAGCTTTCTCTGCCTAGCAATGCCAATGAATGTGGACATTTCAGGCTTACCTTAGCACTATCAGATGGGCTTTTTCGCAAGTGTTGATGATGTGACATTTGGTGATATGTTCAGAAGAGATAATCAAGAGAAGGCAGGAGGACTTTTTTGATGATGATGGTGGTGACAATGATGATGATGATTAAGCTGTTTGTAGCTTTGTTTTGTCTTTTTTTTGTATTAGATTTTGTACAGGCATGATTATGGTAGGGCCATGCTGATTTTCTCTACTTATAATTATGAGTGTAGTGCTGCACCGAGAGAGAGAGAGAAACTGGCCTAAAGGTTTGAGTCATGCTTCATTTTCACAAGCACAACTGATTTCTTCTTTTATCTGTATTTGAACCTGACCACGTATTGGATGTCCAAATTACTCTAGATTTAATATATTTTTGACATTAGATTATACTTCACACAAGTAGATCGGTACTAACCCTGGATAAGCAATATTTAAAATTTTAAGAGGACGAAGAAAAGAAGTAGACACAAGCATTCTAGTGGCTAAGACTCCAGGTACAGCAGCCTGCTGATCTGCATGGTTTTTATAAAATGTTTTGTCCACTGGCGAGGATGTTAATCTTCTCTGAACACATATAGTGTTGATACAGTGTCAAAATGTAATCAAATCCCATATCTGAAGTGGTACACTCCTAAAGGCCTCATCAATCTCATAGATCCCTCACACTGGTCTGAAACAGCGCTTATTTATTTTCCTATCTTATATAACAGGTTCTGTTGGTGTCCACTTTACATAACAAGTCTGTGTTTTTTCCTGATTTCTTTATAACCCAGGAACGGTGGTTAATGTAATCAAGCACTTAGTTTTTGTAATTGATATCTCAGTAACAATCTGTGATAGTTTTGAGCTCCTGAAAAGAAAATGTTGAGTATGTTTGGTGTCTCTCACAGCTTGTTCTGACCTCTGGTGCTGTCTGTTTGGGAGACATTGGTGTTTTACATCTTTTATTATTTTTTTTTAATGCAGTCATTGTATCGTCAGTGTAATAAGCAGCATCTGCTGAAGCAGCAGTGGCTTTTTCCAGAGCAGCACCAGCACTGATACCGTCTCACAGTAGAACATGCAGCCAAGTCGTAATTAGAAGGGGGGACAGTATATCTGGTCCTGTGTGTATAAAACGTCTCGGAATACAGCTAGTGATTTAGGATCAACCCTCCTCAGCCATTATAAGGTGTATGGGAGCAGGAGTGTTGGTATAAAATCTGACCTATCTGTTATCTGGATTGACCCTGTAAAAGTGTATTCTGTGTCAGCAGTCCTGTTCCAATTCTTGAAAAGATTAACACTTAAGCCAAGTGTTTCAGCATAACGTGTGACCCCTGATGTTTTAGAAGAAATGGCTCCCCCTGGAGTTCAGTTATATGCAGTGTTTTATGACTTTATCACTACAGTTCTTGATATTGTATGAATCACTATGCAAGTAAAACTGATTTGCAATCAGTCATCCACCCATTCATATCAGCAGTTAGCAACTGAACCAGTGGCGACTGAACCTTTTCTGCCCTTATTTTAATGTTAAAACTTTTTTTGGAAGAAAATCTAAGAGCTTACATTTGAAAACTGAAAAGATTAAACTACATAAAACTACAATCAGGAATGGGTGCTAGTTTCAGTCAAATTTAACTAAGTACTAAGGCATACTATATTAGTTTTTACTATTCATTCTGGTAGTAACTTCTGAATTCATGTTGAAGCAGCCATGGTGCCGTTTAGCCAATTCCTGATCTGAGTTTTAAGTGTCTGTCTATTCTGATACGCTCGACAACAAGAGTAACACAATGTATATAGCCATTTATTTAACATGTATACCCTCTGCCTTTTTATTTGTTTTACTGTACTGCCCCCCCTTTACTACATTTAAACAAACACCACATTTGTCCCACACCTCTGTATGTCTGGTAATTTTTGTAGGTCAAACCAAATTCAGCATTAATGGGTAGAGATGCTCTCTTTTTTTTCCTTTCTTGTTTTGTGATTTGGAAATAGGAAAGCCAAGTTTAAATTAAGTCGGCTGTAACCTAGTCTTGAAACTTTTGTAATTATTAATTGTATTTTACTGTACTGAATGAGCTATATCATAAATGAAACTGATGAAAAAATGATTGTGGGTTTGTTGATTGTGTAGCAGGGTGAGACGTAACAGAAGATTATAAACAATTAGATTGGTAAAGATTATTTTATTGGAGGTTATATGTAAAGCAAAGAAACAGGACCACTGCTGACTACAAGAAACTTTTTAAAACTGGATGATGCAACAGGACATACTGTTCAAGAAAACATTTCTATTTGTCATTTGTCATTGACATAGGTTTCCTGCTAGTCTGATAAAAGTATTTGTTTAGTAGATATTTTTGACTTGCTATCAATATACTAGTGATCAATATTCAGCCTTAATATGATAACCTTTTGGCCCTGTGCTTTTTCAGACCTGTGTAAACGTATACCTCCCAATATCCCTTTAATTCGCATTTATTTAGAAAAGGTATCTGTACAAAGGTCAATGTACATAAATGTAAAATAATTAAACAATTACTTCTCAACCAATTTTAGTGTTGGCTCCCCAGACAAAAATATTAGCAATGTTCTTTATTATCTCATTAGGTTGTGCACCAGGACTAATGAACCTTAGCATAAAACCAGATAGTCAGCTGTTGGCCAGCAATGACGTTGTCATTTGTGTGTTATGTCCAAGCAGAACACAACTTTGACACTCCCATGCTCTAGGGTGACAAATGATTGGTTATGCCTCTCCCAGCCTTAATAATAGTACTAATCCTGTCAGGTAGTGACGCCACCGGTGTATTGAACCTGTTGTTCCAAATAGTCCCATGTTTTTATTGGGATTAAGATCTGATTATTTTAAATTCAAAGTGTCCCAGTGTTTCATCATGCTCGTCAAACAAGTCACACAGATTTAGCCCTAAGGACTCTACAGTTGTCACCCTAGATTATGTTCTGTTTGGAAATGAAAGACAAAAGGAAAATTCAGTGTCTGACCAACAACTGATGATCTGGTTTTATGCTAAATTGCATTCTTCCAAGTGCGCAATAAATTGACACTGATATTGGTGGATATGACTATTTTTTGTCCAAGTAGTTAATCATGAATTAGTGATGGATTCCTCTCATCACTGCAAGTTTAGTCTACTGCCATTTACAATTCAGGAAAAACATTTGAGCAGGCGCAAAATCACAATATATAACAAATCCAGAGCATTGAATTTTCAACAGAAGAAAAGTAGTATTAAATATATAATAGATCCATTAAAAACTCCCTGCTTACAATTGCGGAAATCGCAAAATAAAGCCATGGGTCCATTTCAGGCAGGGATTATCTGTAAAGGGGAGAAGACACATTATAATATCAATTTGATACAGATTCTGCATTGACTGATTCCACTCAACACCAGCCTGGCCATACTAGTATAGCCAGTAACTAGTGTATATTCAGTTATTAAAATATCTACACTCACCATCCAGTTTATTAGGAACGCATGTACAACTGCACATTCATGCAGTTATCTAATCAGCCAACCATGTGGCAGAATTGCAATGCAAAAAAAAACATGCAGATACAGGTGAAGAGCTTCAGTTAATGTTCATATCAAACATCAGAATGAAGGAAAAGTGTGACTTTGATCATTGCATGGTTGTTGATGCCAGATGGGCTGGTTTGAGTATTTCAGAAACTGCTGATCTCCTGGGTTTTTCATGAGCAACAGTCTCTAGAGTTTACACAGAATGGTGAGACAAACAAAAAACATTGAGCGAATGACAGTTCTGTGGGTGGAAATGCCTTGTTGATAAGGGAGGTCAGGGGAAAATGGCCAGATTGGTTCAGGCTGCCTCGAGGGATATAGTAACTCATATAATCACTCTTTACAAATGTGATGAGCAGAAAAGCATCTCAGAATGCACAACACATCAAATCTTGGTGGAGGTGGAGAGGCTACAACAACAGAAGACCAAATCACATTCCACTCCTGTCAGCCAAGAACAAGAATCTGAGGCTGTCAGGGGCACAGACTCACCAAAACAGTTGAAGATTGGAAAAAGGTTTTTTTTTTTTTCTTTTCTAATCTTCAACCGTCCAGTTTTCAACCACAGACCTGGTTAAAGTCAGAGATAACACTTTTTCTTCATTCTGATGTTTGATGTGAACATTGACTGAAGCTCTTGACCTGTATCTGCATGATTGTTTGCATTGCAGTAGTACAAGTGTTGCTAATAAAGTGGACGTGAGTGTATATCCATATAAGATAATGTATCCGAATTGGCCAACTTGTAGCAGAAGCAGCAGTACTATTCCACTTTTCAGCATTATACAAAACATACTGATATATTAATACTTTGATATTAATTGCAACGTAGTGTGTTGCTGTGTAGTCCAATCCATTCTCTGTAGATTTCTGTTTAACATGTTTATTTGAAGCCATTTTGAAAAAATCCCAAACAAATAAAATTTGCACACTATTCCATCAAAGGGGGCTAAAAATAGTTTATGCTTTATGATCATATTCTGAACATAAAGCATAAACTGTTTTTTTTCCACTGTGTTCTCCATATATCATGACCTTCCAGATCGAACCTTGTAATACTAAGGTCTTGATATGTGCTTATCTTTTTCTTTTTAAGATCTAACAAGCTTGACTTACTTTTTGACACGCAAGTTTGCCGTGCTTTTGGCCTTTCCTGAATCAAACACCACAACACCGTTCATGTCCTCAGACGTGTGCTTCAGAGTCAGCTTGTGCACCGTCCCCATCCTCTCCAGGAGAACTTTGGGCCCAGGTCTCAGCACCTCCCCATTCAGAGTCCATATGGGTGATTTCAACACAGGCACAGAGACCTCACACATGAAACACGCTTCCTCTGGAGCCGACAACTCCACGTCCTGCAGCTCCTGCACCATCAGGATCGGCTGGGCTGATGCAAGCACAAGCATGAGTCAAACATTTATTATAATTACAGGTCCAGTGTTCATTTATCTTCAGTAGCCATTTTATCCTGGTCAGGATTGCAGTAGATCCGGAGCCTAGCCCGGGAACACTGGGCACAAGGCGGGAATGCACCAGTTCCTCACAGGGCACCATTCACACACATTTACATCTAGGGGCAATTTAGCATAGACATTGCGCCTACCAGAATGCTCTCGTTAGATGGGAGGAAACCAGAGAACCCAGCAGAAACACAAATGGACACATGGAGAATGGAAATTTTGGGGATTTTACTTGACTAAAACAAAAAGGGTTGCACCAGCATTCTGGTGTCATATTTTCACAGTTTAGCAACTTCTGAGATTACATCTTTAAATCTCACTAAAGGTTCATTATAATAGGCCTACTGTATAGTAAAATTTCCAGGCTCAGTAAAAATCTCCAGCCCAAAATCATCTCAAAATCCACACAAAAATACCTTAAACTAGCGGGTATATGACAGAACAGTGACAATATATTCTGTACATTCATTGGTCAAAAAAAAAAAAGAAAAGAGTTGGTTTGGTCGCCAGAGTTTGGGGGAAAAAACACTTATGTGTAGTCTTTGATTCTCATTTCAGACTAGGGATTTCTCCTGAACCAGCAGAAGTGGTTCACAGATACACGGTCTGCACTTACACAGTCACTTTGTTTGCCATTACTAGTCCAAAAAAAAGAAGAAAAAGAGGCACTTTTTTTCCTTCCTGCTCTCAAGTGGGTGTAAAAACTGAACATGACAACCCATGTGTCTTTCTTTCTTTCTAACTGATGATTATTTAATGATGGATATTTTTTTATTGGTATGCCCACAAATGCTACAGATAGATCACGGTTGTACAAATCGCTAATGTAAATAATGCTAAATCAGTCAATCACGTGACTGCATTTGCGCGCGCGAGTTAGAGTTTTCCCCTCCCCCTCCTCTCCGTAACTGTGCATTTCTCGTTGGTCGATAACTTCTAGTTTAAAACCTTACAATTTATATAAAACAGTATCCTTTCAGCACAAAAAGGAAGGAAAATATGACAATTACTTTAGAAGCAAGGCAGTGTTGATTTGTTATTGCTAGTTCTGTGTAGATAACTCGTTACATTGATCGTAGTAGCTAGCTAATGTCTTTTTTCCCCCTTGGACGCAGCAGTATTAGCATAACTTAGCTTGCTAACTAAATATCTCGTTTAACCAGTTTCATTGCTTTAAATAAATGTATATGATCAAATTAGTGAGTAAACAAACGTAGCATATATACATTAAATGTTGTATTTGCACTTTACAGGTAAGTACATTCTGCTAGTGAGTTAGATAACTCGCTTATTTTGGGGTTTGCTAATGTGTTGCTAAAGTTACCCTGTTACCTCATTACCTCACATTAACATTTTTGCTACGCAGTTTCAGACTGAGTCTTAGATAATGAAACTCCATACATACTACAGTAAAAATTAAGTTAGAGTCTATATTGTTGCTTGGTGTATTGGTGAAGCTGTAGCTACTCTTTCTTTCTGAAGAACTAAACATTATATCTTCCACCATAAAGCCCACTGAAATGCAGTCTTCAGTCAGACATTATTGCGCGTATTAAAACCATTTTTTAAAAATATAATATGTACTACTTTCTCTGTTGCCTGCTTGCTTTCAGACTATTTTCCACCATAAAGCCCGTTGAAATACATTATATTAATTTGCATTGCTCTATACTACAGCCACTTAATACTTTTTTATATGTACAGAATCCGAGATTTCTTTCTTTCTCAAGCATTAACGCATATATTCATGTCATTTTCATAGTCATTTTGTATATTTTTGTTGATAAGAAACTTGGGGCTAATTTTCAAGATCTCACCCACTGACCGTCTGAAACTGGTAGATGTATTTGGCTTGCTTATTGATTTCACTGCAGTAATGCTTTATTAGCATATTCTACAATTAAATATCTTCGATTAGTTTTAATGTGCGTCTTAAATGGGTCTGAATGTCTGTCGGCACGTTAGAGAACCTAGACCTTAGCCACTAGAGGGAAGCACTGACCTTTTAAACGTACACTACATGGCCAAAAGTATGTGGACACCTGACCATCAAATATGTGGTCCGTTCTCAAACTGTTAGCACAAAGTTGGAAGCACACAATTGTATAGCATTACAGTTTTCCTTCACTGGAATTAAGAGGCCCAAACCTGTTCCAGCATGACATTACCCCTGTGCACAATGTGAGCTCCAGGAAAACATGGTAATGCCAGCGTTGGAGTGGAGGAACTTGGGTGATCTGCACAGAACTGGAACACTGACTGCACCCCAGGCCTCCTCACCCCACATCAGTGCCTGATGTCACTAATGCTCTTGTGGCTGAATGAACTCAAATCCCCACAGGTATGCTCCAAAATCTAGTGGAAAGCCTTCCTAGAAGAGTGGAGGTTATTTTAACAGCAAAGGGGGGCTACATCTGGAATGGGATGTTCAACAAGCACGTGTGGGTGTGATGGTCAGGTGTCCACAAACATTTGACCATATAATTTTTTTTGTATGTATGTATTTTTCAGTTGTTGAATTAATGGTGATGACTACAGAAGTAAGTTTCTTGCCACAAAAAACTTTCAGTCCTGGTTCGCTAATAAAGGGACTAAACATTTAAAAAAAAAAAAAAAAATTTAACTCCACTTCTCCATGAGTATATAAATTGACCATTGACTTTCTCACCTTCTACAGTTAGCCTTGCTGAGGACGTGTTTTCTCCGACCTGCACGCTGTATATGCCTGTGTCCTCCAGTGTGACCTCCTGAATCACAAGTTTGCGATAGCAGCCTTCACTGCAGATTTCAAAGCGCTCTGAGGGCAGTATCACATTACAGCCTTTATACCAGCGAATGCTGCAGCGCGGGTTGGATACAGTGCAGTCCAGTAAGACCCGAGTGTTTTCCAGAGCTGTTTTGTCTTGCAGTGGCTTTACAATATTCACAGGAAGTCCTGCAAGAAAAAAAGACGTGGTAAGATCTAAACACATTTACAACTCTGATGCAAGGAAAATGAAATACTTACTCTCCACCGCTAGGTAAGCTATAGACTCGACATTCTTGGCAACAAACTTGATTTCTCCTGAATCCTCTTCCTTAATGTTGCACATAAGAAGGAAGTGCTTGGTTCCTGTGTTACAGGGTTCAGTATGACAGGGATTACAGGCATGTTATATCATCAGGTCAATAAGATTAGAGATTTTCATGGTCATATTGAAAGGTATTGAAATATCCTACATAAATTATACGTTGATCAAACCCAATACAATTGAGGATGGATATTAATGAGAAGCTAATTTTTTGTGTATGATTTAATACAGAACTGAACAGTTTATACCTTCTTGACGGATCCTGATGGTGCTAGTAGGTTTGATTTTTTCTCCATTCTTAAACCACTCTCCGGGTACGTCATCCAGAGACACCTCACACATAAACACAGCGTTTTGGTCCTCCTGAATGTCCAGGTCTTCCAGACTGTGTAACACTTTCAGGTCTCTCTCTGTTCCAATAAGAAATTACACAAATGCAGCCGCAGCATTTGATTACACATACACACAAATCCTAATCTCATTACCTAAAATAAATAAATAAACAAACAAACAAACAAAAAATTTGTATTGTTGTAAACATAACAGATAAGTAAGAAGTGCCTTCCAGGGAGATAAACCAGGCTCCAGTCGCCAAGATAAGTCTGTAAACGCAAGAATGAAATCATGTACACATTTTAAGGGTAAATGTGAGAGCAAAAACTAAACCTTGAAGAGCAAATTGAGCATGAGGAAAATAGCTAAACTTTTTGTAAGCTTCATGATTTCTTGACTTTGATTTAGTATTCTGTAAACACATTCAACTAAATTGGGTACACATCTACTATCTTGTGCACAGGATTCCTGAACCATTCACAGTAACCAGTCACTGACTCGCTGATTATGCATTTGGTGCAGATACTGTTATCAGTCAGCACAGGAAGAACCAAATAATCTACTATGGAATTACCACAGTTTGTAAATCTGGCAAACACCAGCTTATTCTGAATTTGTGAAGCGACATAAGCCACATAATAAGCAGGTATGTGGATATCACTTGTGTTAAAACACACATGGACAATAAAGTTCACACAGCACGATGAACTGGGCTTTTGAACTGGGCTGTTTAGTATGCACAACAGAGAATGACTATTTCTAAAAAAAAAAAAAAAACTACAATGGACATTAATTAGTATTTTATTCCTACCATTCATTGGAACACAAGCTAGGAGTGAGCTTTTAGTTTAAGAGCAATAAGTGCAAATGTGGGAGAACAAGTACTGCAAAGAAGGATGAGACTGGTGGTGGTATGAAATATCCCTGGTGTCACTACTGGTATTTCCCACTTGCTCTCAAATTATTTTTTTTTCCTGCAGATGGCAGTGTTGTACTGAAAGGCAGTAAGCAATGAGTCAACAGCATGAAGAATGGACACACAAGCTTGCAGCAATGTTATAGTTTTATGACCATTAAGATGTTCTTTCCTTACCGTAAACTTCCACAGAGCAGGAAGTGGTGGCATCTCCGGCATCGCACACATATACACCCGAATCTCCAAGCTCACATCTCAAGATCTGCAGGAAGCACTTCCTCCCCATGGAGTAGATACGATGATTCTTCCCTGGCTTAAGTTCTTCTCCATTCTAGGTCAGACAAGACCACCATTGAACTTCAGGCTAACAAAATATTTCAAACCTATCTATGACAGATCATATCTTGATGAAAATGAAACGTAACGTACATAACCACATGTGGTTAAGTAATACAGTCAGGTCCGGAAGTATTTGGACAATGACAATTTTTGTGATTTTGCCTTTATACACCACCACAATGGATTTAAAAAAAACAAAAAAACAATCAAGATGTGATCGAAGTGTAGACTTTCAGCTTCATTTTAAGAGGTTCCACATAAATATAGCATTTACCATTTAGGAATTACAGCCATTTTAAACAAAGTACCTCCATTTTCAGGGGCTCCAAGGTATTTAGACAAATGAAATGTGTTTGAAAATCCTTTGCAGTCAGTGACCGCCTGAAGTCTGGAGCCCATGTTCTCAAAACTCAAATTTTGAGTTTCCTCCCTGGAGATGCTTTGCCAGGTCTTCACTGCAGCCACCTTCAGTTGCTGCTTGTTTGTGGGTCTTTC
>CM075007.1:22576945-22598569 GCA_037576675.1 Pangasius sanitwongsei | reverse complement strand
AGCTGAAAGTCTACACTTCGATCACATCTTGATTGTTTTATTTCAAATCCATTGTGGTGGTGTATAAAGGCAAAATCTGGACAAACTCTGTAGTTGTCCAAATACTTCCGGACCTAACTGTATGTATTTTAAGGTTAATGTGTTATTAATACCCATCAAATACAACTATTACTACTACTACTACTACTACTAATGATAGTAGTAATAATAACAAAGCCACTTATTATAATAATAATAATAATAATAATAAGGATTAGTTGTGAAAGTCTTTTATTTATGTAATTCTGCAGTCTTTCTTACCTTTGTCCACTTGACAGTGATATTGTATTTGGACAGCTCACACTCCAGGGTGGCTCCTGTACCCTCTGGGAAAGTGCTGTCCTCCAGCTTTTTCAGAATGGACACTGGTATTTCTGAACAAATTGATTGGAAAAATGGTTTTAAGTGGTGAGTCTTTCAATCAGAGCATTGTAAAAGTAAAACACATACAAAGAAATGAAGGTCCAGTTTCTTATGGTACAGTAGTAGCTTAACAGTTATGGTGCTGTACTGGTGACTTGTAGCTCATGAAATGCTAGGATCACCAGAAAGCCACTGTTGGGCCCTGGAACAAGAGCCCTAACCCTGCCAATCTGCCAAGCTGTATGGATTAGATTCTTCCTATTTAGAAGACCTAGCCAGTTCGTTATTATATAGGTCATTATTTAAAGAGTTCAAATTTATTTGATCTAATATTAGAATTATGACACATTGTTTCTCAGTTTTTTAGGTACACTTTTTTCTGCCCTTGTCCATCGGACATTTGATTAGTAGATATACCTAGCGTGTATAACACTTTTTTTGTATACAATTACAGACTGTAGCTCTATATTCTATTGCCTTTTGTCACAATTTGTTAGCCACTTTCTATCGCATCGGTCATTGAACAGGAACCACCGCTGCCCATATTTTTGAGTAGTGGACTGTTTCCAGCACAGCAGTGATGATTTGGTGGCATTGTAGTATGTGCTGGGATTTTTGTACCAGGTCATTAATGGTAATACATTACTGAATCTTGTCAGATACAAGTGCTTGTTGTTCATACCAGATGGGCTGGTTTATTTCAGAAACTGCTGATCTCCGGGGAATTTCACACGGAATGGTGTGAAAAACAAAAAAAAACATCCTGTATGTGGCTGAAACACCTTGTTGATGAGAGAGATCAGAGGACAATGACCAGACTGGTTTGAGCTGACAGGAGGTCTATAGTAACTCAAATAAGCACTCTTTACAACTGTGGTGACCAGAAAGCATCTCAGAATGCACAACACATCAAATCCTGAGGTAGACAACAGTAGAACACCATGTCAGGTTTCACTCCTGTCAGACAAGAATAAGTATCTGAGGCTGTGACTCAGTCTAAATTGACAGTTGAAGACTGGAAAAAGACTAGGGAATTTATTTATTTTTTCTAATCTTCAACATCCAGTTTGGGTGAGTCTGTACTCATGATAGCCTTAGATTCCTGTTCTTGGCTGACAGAAGTGGAACCTGATGTGGTCTTCTGCTGTTGTAGCCCATTCACCTCAAAGTTTAATGTTTTGTGCATGCTGAGATGCTTTTCTTCTCACCATAGTTGTAAAGAGTGATTATATGAGTTACTATATCCTTCCTGGCAGCTTGAACCAATCTGACCTCTCTTATCACCAGTGCGTTTCCACCCACAGAACTATCACTCACGTAGTGTTTTTTTTCCCTTTCTTTCTCCACTGCTCTGTGTAAATTCTAGTGACTGTTGCTTGTGAAAATCCCAGGAGATCAGCAGTTTCCATAATACTCAAACCAGCCCATCTGGCACCAACAACCATGCCACAGTTACAGTCACAAAGATCACACTTTCCCCCCCATTCTGATGTTTGATGTGAACATGAACTGAAGCTCTTGACCTGTAGCTGCATGATTTTATGCATTGTGCTGATGCCTCATGATTGGATAACTGCATAAATGAGCAGGTGTACAGGTGTTCCTATTAAAGTGGATGGTGAGTGTATTATGGTACGAAAATTAAACAATGTAGCATTTATCATCACTCCTGGATCGAAAAAATAGTTTAACTACTTACAAGCTAATTGATTGAAATAGCTTCACTATTCACTGCCTAACACTCCATAATGCACACTGCATAATGCAAATGAGAAAACATTCATCTCATAGACTAATCATTAATTCAAGAGAAAAGGTTCATTTTCTACCCATCGAGTTGTCATATAAAACTATAGTCTTTTTGTCCAAAGTAGGATGAGATAATGTGTTGTAATAGGGCAGGAAAAATCTATAAATATGACCATAAATGTGCAATATAGCTGGAAAACTGGATAAGGTAGCGCAGCACAAGACTACATGGCAGTTAATAAACATGATTCAAGCAGGGACATTGCCCTTTCATTGATTTTCACATTTCCAAAAATAAATGATTACAAATATACAAAAAAGTTAGATCATGAGACCAAATACGTAGTGTAATATAAAGTATTCTTGTACTGTTTTTTTTCTGTGCTCCACCATTTACATCAAATGAGTTTTTAGTATCAAATGCAGTGACATGCATATAATAAACTGGCACCTGAGTGCATACAGCAAAGATGCATTTATCAGACCATGACATTTCTTTGCACAAAATCCCTTTTTCAACATGTATGAAGTTTCAGCATTGAGCAAGTTAAATATTTAGACTGGACTTCCTATTTACATACTGTTATACCTGTGCAGACATGCATGGGCCAAATAGATCACATTAGGCTGACCTCCATTGCTCTTTTCCAGTGCTTAAGAGCCAGATATTGCTAATCCAGTCTGTAGTATAACGATGGACTGAATGTAACCAGACTTAACTTGGCAATGGTCAGGTATGCACAGAGATCCCTTTGTTGCAGTGGCATTTTAAATCTATTGTCATCCTCACTGACAGCTCACAGACTCCCAACAGATAAGCCCTATTGAGTGACTTGACATAGAAGAGATTACCTTACATACTGCCAACGTATGCTTGATGAATGCTTGAAAAGTTTCGGTAGCTGTACTCTGGCCATGTGATCAGAGTCTTTTTATATGTGTAAGTTGACACGAAGGAAGAGCCGCAGTGAAAGCCGTTAATCCATTCCATTGTACTGCCATCACCGTCTTAAATTTAACCAGCTTGCATCATGATGTCTTGCATCATGCCTCAGCATCCTGTCCCCTACTGCGGCTGACCTACTCACAACTGAATTCCACCCCTTATAAGTTAATTGCTGTGAGATGTCTTGTTACAGTTAGTGGGAAAATGAACTATTTCTGGTCATCTTTGTACTATGCAGCACATTCAGTATTTGGTTCTTAAAAAGGTCTAATGTAAATACTGTTTGATGGACAGTGCCTTTATCACAGTTTAAGCAGTAGTGGAGTCCATGTTCTGCACGCTGACTCAGCAGTAGCATTTGAGTTAGATCAGCTGCAGTGATTCATTTTAGCTGTGAAAATGTACCACTACAGCAGTATATGTAATAAGTATTGGAAAATAGTTGCAGATTTTTGCAATATTGCTGAATATTGAAGAGTGAATCAGCAGTGTATTATGAAACCTTACTCCTGCTGCAGCTTTGTAGTATAAAGTTTGTACATAAATTCATATAAATCATATCAATGTAAATTAATACAATAGATCACGTAAACCTTTCTGAAAGATCAAAGTTATACTTTAGCTAATACTGTTTTTTGCTGAAAACACTGAATAATGCCATCCTCATGTATGGACTTTTATTGTAATCAGTGTGTTTACCTTTAACAGTAAGTCTGGCAGATGATCTTGCATTTTCAGTGGAGAATGTATAGGTTCCTGTGTCTTCCAGTGACAGGTTGGCTATGGTCAGGCTGTGTACGCGGCCTTTGGTAGTCATGCGCCAGTGGTTGTTGCTTTTGAGGCGGTTTCCTTCCTTCAGCCACATGCCTTCCACGTTGCTGTGTGTCAGCTCCACCTCAAAGGATGCTGTCTCACGCTCAAATGTTTGGATCTCCCTCAGCCCTTTCCGTATTTTAACTTTCCGTGCTACATGAATATGAAAATAGTAGTAATAAGAAATAAAAAAATGAATTTACACTGTTCAGATATTTTTCTTGAGTAATGGAATTAGAAATAGAATTTTAGGGATAAAGAGAATAACGTAGAATGACAGTTGAGTCCACATGTTTGGATTCTTTGCCCAGCATTGTATTAAATCACAAGTTCCAGGGTATGCCAACATATTTTGAAGTATTCCAGAACAGACAAGCATTCCCCATGGAAAAAAAAAAACCTGGTTTATTTTTAATGGTTGATGATACCGCCCTAGATTTTGAAGACCAGTGCATATATTTAGCTGTTATGAAAAGAGATCCAAATTCATATGAGGTGCCAATGACAGGCAAAGCGCTGACATTTCCCTACCACATGCTCATTTGTACAGGACCACAACTAAAAAAAAACATTACATTTAGCAGTTAAACTGGTGTACGCATCTATGCATATAGAGGATGCTTCATGAACCTAATGCAGTGTCTGAAATCATTCTTTCACTCACTATTTACTTTATAGACTGTTCTATATAGGGAATTCGCTAGGGAAAGAGGAAGGGAGACACTGGACAGAATTCAGATGACACTTGAGCGTACACAAGAAACGCATCACTGTGACTTGCTGTCACATAAGCAATTAAATTTGGAAAAATTGTGAACTGAAACCAAAACCACAAAAACACAACAGTACTAGGATTGCTTCACTGTAGAGCATCACTAACAAGTACCTGTTGTCTTAATTTTTATGAGGTTGTGTGCGGTATTCATTCTGGGAAGCTGAAAGAAATACTATGCGTTATGGAACTTGTGTGGAGTCCATTGGTTGTACACCAGATTTATGGTGCACTATGTGTAACAATATAATGTACTATCCAATTAATATGATTTGGCCGCTTAGAATTCAGACAGTGCTACAAAATGGCAGCACCCACCCAAAAAGGGCACAATATGGTGAATAGGGAACAAATACAAACTCTGCTTTAGAAGTTAGGACCTAGAAAAAAGAGACATTTTCAAGCACTCTAGGCCTTTTCATTACTGCAAATTAAGTGATGTTAGAATTTGTGAGTTGAACTGAACTCTCTATGTTAATATGGACATTTTCACAGCCAATTCAAAGGGATTAAATGGCAACCACAAGAAGACATTTCTCCAGCCCTCAATCTGGTTTTCATTTGACCTGCTTAATTGAATTATCACTGGCCTCTGATCTTATGTCAATACAGAATAGTACTCCTTGGGAATCATCTGTCACTCAGCTGTTCCTGACTGTCAAGTCGTGGAACAAGCGTCACTGATGTGGCTCTCATATTACTCTTACTCAGTTAATTTAATTGATATAAAGAAAATAACAACAGCAACAAGGGCTCAGCGTCAAATCGGTGTCGCCAGCAACCACAGTAAACAAAGAACAACAAAGCATTGTGAGAAATAGACAGCAGCATGTGCAGACTCACGTTCCACGCTGAGCATGGCTTGTGTGCGATCATGAAGAGTTTCACAGCTGTAAGTCCCACGATCAGAAAGGGCGAGTTTGTGGATTGTGAGCATACGTTTTTGGCCAGATTGCTTCAGTGTGATCTTAGGCCCCGGGTGTATAACCACACCTTGTCTCATCCACTGCACTTCTCCACATTCCAGGCTCAGCTCCACCTCAAGAGTTGCCTCCCCAAACTCCTCTGCCACCACCGACTCCATTTTCTTTGTGAACAGCACCTGTTTCTCTGTACACAGTAGTCTTTAATTGGTCATCACTGTCTAGAGAAGTTTTTAAAACTGACTTTAACACAAAGGTAGGTTGTAGTACAAAAATTCTCTTGTATATGCCTGCTATAGTGTAACTCTTGTGTCCCTGGTGCTATGCACAGGAGAATGGCCACTTGCCTCTGTCAGTTACCAGTGGAATTCTAACTGGAGAAGCTGTTAAGTGCAAACCATTATAGGCACCTTTTAAACAACCATGTCTGAAGGGGTCATTATTTATTGCAAATATGTTGCCATGGCAGTCAAGACCTGTCCAAGCTCTCAAAGAATTTATCTAATGTCCTGTTTTACACGTTTCATAAGTGTAATGGAAAAGTTTGACCTGTGCTTTACATCAAAGACAATTCACATTTTGAAAGAAACCTTTCTGCCTTCTCAGAAATGATTTAAATTAGTAAGTAGTTAGAACATGTTGAGCTTAGAAAAATATAATTGATTAATTTTAAGAAATGTAATTAAATAGCAGTAAATAATATCTCACCTTGAACCTGTAGGATAGCTTTGGATATCACTCCTTCGGCGTCTGCAGTTAGCTTGCAGCTGTCTGATACTTGGCAGTTTCTGATGTACAGCATGTGGCACAGTCCATTACTTGAGATTATAAACCTCTCATTTGATGTAATGGGCCGTCCATTCCTACACCAGACCATCTTTGCATCTTCTGGGGACACTACGCACTTAAATGTCGCATCTTCTCCTTCCATTACAGTTATGTTGTGCAGCTCAACAATAAACTCCACAACACGAGGGGCTTAAAATAACCAGAGAAGAGATTGTAGAAGAACAGTTAAGATAAACTTTAATGATTCTTAAGGAACTTTGTGTTAACTTGCTCAAGACAATACAAATAACACTAAATCTAGTAAAAATGAATATGAACCTATAATGGGTAATGAAACCGGAAATATTCTTTGTAAATGTACAAAATGTGCAAAAACTACTGACTCAACAGTAGGCCATGCATTTAGGCTTTAGGGAACCCCTGTATGCAGAAAGGGGAGGAGTTTTACTGTCTGCTTATTCCAGTGGCAATCTCCTCTGGTGTTCAGTATTGATGAAATGGTAATTTGGTGTAATTGGAGAGAGGAAGCCTAATTCAGTTCCATATCCAGTTTAAACTAGATTTTTTTTGTCAATGTTGAATTATTGAGCTTGGCTTTATCAGTGTTGTTCTGAACATGGACAAGCTTCTTCAGTGAAATATACTTACTTTTAACTACTAGTGTTGCACATGTTCTCTCATCCTTTGATTCACATGTATATTCTCCTGCATCATCATCTGTTATATTGTGTATTGTGAGGCTTCTTTCTTGCCCATCTGCACGTATTGTAAAATGTCGGTTTGGTGTGATTTCTTGGTTGTTTTTTAGCCACTGGACATCTCCTTTGGATGTGTGGAGTTCACATCTCAAAACAGTATCACTACCCTTGAGTCCTACTACATTTTGCAGTGGCTTGGAAAATTTTACCTTCATAGCTAAAAGAAAATAAAACAATTCAATATTTGCTGTAAACACATGGTTAACATTTATGGAGGACTAAACATCTGTATATTACAAAGGATTTCTCAATAGAGGACAATTCTATCAGTAGTCCTAGATTAACAAGCAGAATATTATACACCTGTGTTCCAGAAGCAATGTAGATCCAACTAATTGTTACCTCATATCAAAATAATTGTGTTGCCTGAGCACTCAAAAAGTTGAGTGACAAGGCAACACAAAAGGTCTTGATTTACCTTTGACTTGGATACTGAAATGAGCTTTGTCTGTTCCCACATCACACTCATATTCTCCAGCATCTGATTTTTTAAGATGGTTGATAGTGAGGTAGTGGGTACTTCCATCACTCGTGGCATAAAAACGATGATCTGTAATTTTTTTGCCTCCCTTGCTCCATTGCACAGAACCATTATCTCGGTTAACCACAGCACACAGTGTCACGCTTTCTTCTTCATAGGCATCGATGTTTATTTCTTCCTTTTTGATGAACTTGAATGGTGGCTCTAATAAACAGAGAATGATACTTGGAGATTAGCATTGCTTTATACGGTGTTCTTTCTGAAGGTTTCAAATTTATTGACCTTATATTCTGTTGATCATATTAATAGAAGTCATGGTTAGCTTGCCTTGAACTGTCACCATGATGTTCATTTTGTCATCAATGGCATCACATATGTATTCTCCTGAGTCGGACACTTCAAGGTTTGAGAGCACAAGTTTTCTCATCGTGCCTCTCTTTTCAATATGGATTCGGGCATCTGCCTGCAGTACTTTCCCATTACAGAGCCAGTGAACAGTGGCATTCTCTCGAGACACCTCACATTCAAGGATCAGCTCGTTTCCGGCAACAAGTGAGTAGTGTTCTGGGGTCCTAGGGTTCCTTAGGATAGACACTGGTGCCTCTAAATAGAGCACAAAACTAGGCTTTAGCTTATTATGCCTAAATATTTTAAATATCATTTTTTCACCAACAGTAGCATGTGACTGCAATTTCTAATGTACCTTGCACTGTGACATTAAAGACAATCTTATCATCCTTCGCATTACATATGTATTCACCAGTGTCCCCAATCTCCGCATTTAAGATGATCAGAGATCTGAATGCCCCTTCTTCTTCAAATGCGATGTGATTATTAACCACAATTTGGTTATTGTCCTTGTACCAGCAGACTACACCATTTGCTCTGGAAAGTTCACACTTGAGCACAATGGCATCTGACACTACAAAATTCCTGTCTGTTATTATCTCACTTTTTTGCAGAAATGTAAGTGGTGGATCTGCAAAGAAGAATACAGCAAATTATTGGGACATGGTCATTAATAAAGCTAGTCTATTGTTATTACTTTTGACAAGAAACTTACCATTTATTTTCAAACTAAAATCCATTACATCATCTTTGGCATCACATAAGTATTGGCCTGTGTCTTCAAGCCTTGATGAATGAATTGTTAATTGTCGAGTACAGCCATCCTCAGTTATGATTATGTTACTGTTTTCCTCAATCTCTTCTCCATTCTTCTTCCAACTGACTTCTGCATTTGATCTAGACACCTCACAGTCAAGCACTATGGTTTCTCCAACAAATTTTTCAACTTCGTAGGCCATCTTCCTTGGCCGAATAAATCGCACTGGGGGTTCTGCACAAAAAGAAGTTGTCAACTTAAGGATCAGCTGTATAACAATTGAAATGACACAAACAAACAAAAAAATTGATGTATAACATTAGCTACACTACATGGCCAAAAGTCTGTGGACACCTGACCATTACTCCCATATGTTCTTGTTGAACATCCCATTCCAGATTTAGTCCCTCTTTTGCTGTTATAATAACCTCCAATCTTCTGGGAAGGCTTTCCTCTAGATGTTGGAACATGGCTATGGGGATTTGCCCATTCAGCCACAGGAGCCACACTGATGTCAGGTGGGTAGGCCTGGGGTGCAGTCGGCATTACGATTCATCCCAAAGGTGTTCGGTGGGGTTGAGGTCAGGCCTCTGTGTAGGCTACTCGAGTTCTTCCACTCCAGCCTTGGCAATCCATGTCCGCACAGGGGTATCGTCATGCTGGAGCATTTGTTCTAGGCCCAACATTGGAAGGGAAATTGTAATGCTACAGCATACAAATACTATTCCATTGTGTGCTTCCAACTTTGTGGCAACACTTTTTGGAAGAACCACATATAGGTGTGATGGTCAGGTGTCCACAAACATTTGTCCATATAGTGTATGATTTCTTTCAGTCTCTCCAGTTGACAGTTTTGAGGGGTATAACGCAGCACCTGCAATGTTTACGAAGAATGTCACGGAGTCATCAGCTGTGTCACACACATATTCTGCAGAATCACTGACTGTTGTCTCTGGTATAATGAGTCTTCTGTAAACACCATCAACTTCAAGAATTAGGTTGTTGTTCTCTTCTACTTCAAGCCCATTTCGATACCAGCGCACGGAAGCATTGGCTCTGGAAATTTCGCAACTCAGCACCATCCTCTCTGACATTTGCTGGCAAAGTTCCATTTGGGATTGGCTTGGGGAAACTATGCGTACTGGGGGTTCTGTAGGAACACATATAAGGAGGTCAGTGCCTGATGCAATCTGACAAATAGGACAGTTATTTAGATCTATAACAGGTCTAAACAGGGTTGGGATGTAACAGAATACAAGTAATAGTGTTACATATTCAGAATATGAAACTGAACTATCTATATGCAGGTCTTAATACATTTTTAAAAGGCAGTATTGAGAATAATTACTTTAATGCTTTAATGTTTGTGCAGTGTGGAACAATAACTAGAGTAAAAACATAGAATGACAAAACAGCACAATTGTTTATCATGTGCCTTTTCAGAGTGTATTCTGAATAAATTACATTTTTATGTATTGTAACAGAATTCATCAGGCTTGGGACAATTGATAGTATCAGGAATCGCAGACAGATTCCAGCTATTGGAAAATGTGTCTGCAGATTTAAGATCGATTAAAAATAAATTGTTTTGTATCTCGTAATATCTTTTTCATTTTTGTCTATTTTGTAGTCCTTTGGGAATGTGGAATGTCACTTCACTGGCAAGGATAGAGCCTGAATTAGTGTGAGAGATGGAAAGGTATGGACTAGATGTAGTCTGCCTTACATCCATACATAGTATGGGCTTCAGTGCCATTGGGGGTGCTCTTTCTCCTACTCCAGAGTTCCCACAAAAGACAGATATCAGCTAGGTCTAGAGATGCTCACCAGTGCCAGGCTGATGACTTTGCAGTTGGAGTTTTTCCCCTGGACAATAGGGTTGCTTCAATGCGTTTTCAATCTAGGTTTACCTGGTAAACCCAGGAGAGCTTTCTGGTTTCCTTAGAAGTTTCTGACAAAGACTTTGGTGAGAATGAGAAGGACTTTTCTCTTCCTTGTAGATCAGAGATGTTGAGTCTCAAAGGACCATTTTAAGTCCACAGTTACAGAGACAGCTGAAGCTGTGGCTGGAAGGCTGTCAGTGTCTGTCATGAAGGTAACCCTAGCACATTCTGGTGGACGCCAGTGGTGAGGGAAGTCTTCAGATTTGGAGGGCTCTCCTGATTCAGTTGAGAGGTATATGATTGCTAGAATGTCTGCAGCAAAAGCAGTTCCAAACGTGATAGCTCAGGAATAGGAGGAGTTTATAGAGGTCATTAAAATAAAGACATCAAAGATCTTAAAATCTTTGCATCAAAGATGTTCTGGCAAACTGTTTAATGCCTCTGAAAGGGGACATGAGTCCATGCACAAATGCTGCTGAGCAAATGCGGGGGAGATTTGACCTCTGTTGGTGGTACTGTTTGAGGGAGCACTTTGCAAAGCAGTGCCAGAAAGCAGTGCCAAAAATCTCTGGTCTTTTGGAGTCCATTTGTGTGACTGAGGTAACTATGGCAGTTAGAAGCCTTCATATTGGCAAGGATGCAGGGTGGATGAGTTTCGGCCAAAGATGTTGAAGGCACTGGTCAAAGTTGGGGTTATGTGTTTAAGACACCTCTTCAATGTTGCCTGGAGATCTGGGGCAGCACCTTTGGACTGTCAAACTAGTATTGCTAAAAAAAAAAGAAAAAAAAAAAAAAGTGACTAGCGTGTATGTTTTAATTATAGGGGAATCACCCAGCTCAGCCTCCCCAGAAAGGTTGATGCCAGATATATGGAGAGGAGACTCAATCTGATAGCTGTACTTAGGATTCAGGAGGAACAATGCAGGTTCCATCCAAGCTGTGGAACATTAGCCCAGATTTTTACTTGTGCGCAGCTTTGTGAGGGGTCATGGGATTATGCAGATCTAGTAAACGTGTTTTGTGGATTTACATTTACATTTACATTTATAGCATTTGGCAGACGCCCTTATCCAGAGCGACTTACATTTATCTTATTTATACAACTGAGCAGTTGAGGGTTAAGGGCCTTGCTCAGGGGCCCAGCAGTTGCAGCTTGGCGGTGCTGGGGATTGAACTCATGACCTTCCGATCAGTGGCTAACCACTGAGCTACCACTGCCCAGTTTAGAGAAGTGTACCTCGTATATTGTGGGAGGTACTGCAGAAGTACAGTGTATCTGGGTATAGGGTACAGTTTATTATTTGTGCATTCCAGTCTCAGTGCAAATGCAGTGAGAATCGTGTCATCTTTCTTGGCATTAAGTTGGAACCATTTATGATGGATGTCTGACTCTGTCAAGGTTGTCTCTTGTCTCCACTCCTGTTGTTTTCATGGACAAGATATCAAAATACAGGCAATTTTGGACAGGTGTCCGTTATCTCAGTAACATCCCTATTATTTGCCAATGATGTTCTTTTCGCACAATTCAACGTTGACCTCCGACACACGCCTAAGTGTTTCCCTGCAGAGTGTGAAGTGGCTGGGACCTGGTGGGTGACTTTAAGTACCTTATTGTATTCATGAGTAGGGAGGAGTGATATAGACCAAACCATATTGCGATATTTCATGGTATTTTCTGATATGGTAACATTATAAATGACGATATGAAAATAGTAACATTCAACACTATCTTCTGGCTTTCCTCTTTTTCTGGCTGGTGTTTTTACTTGAGGTGGTGGAACAAATTTGTGTTTCCACCCTTTGTTGATACGGGTTTTTGATGCACTTTACAAATCACAGCCTTTTGATTCACATCTAATCTTCTGTATCTGAACCACTTCCAAATTATGGAGGAAGGTCCTTATTTGGGGATTAATCAATCTTCCTCGTCTAGGGTTGGAGCTCCGCCTTCCGCCACGCTTGTTCTCGTTCTACATGTGAGATGCCCACTTTGCGGCGCATAAACACGTCATGAACTATATCGTCAATATCACGTGATGACAAATTCTTATCTTGGGGAGGAATTGTACTGGTATATCATGGATGATTCGACAGGGCACAGCCCTATTCATGAGCAATGTAAAAGGTGAGCGCAAGTGACAAATGAATCGGGTCAGTGGCAGCAGAGCTACAGTCACTGTCCTGGTCTGTGGTGGTAAAGCAGGTTCTCAGTTTTCCAATAAAGCTCTCTGTTTTGGTCACTATAGATCCCCGGGAGTATAGGCAGTCTTAAATGAGCTTCCTCCACTGGGTTGCTAGGCTTATTCTCCATTAAAGAATGAGGAACTCAGTCATCTGGAATAGCCCTGGAACAGAGCTGAGAGGGATAGAAAAGTCTGGGCTGACCTTCTTAACCTGTTGCCACCCCAAACTCCACCCCTCCACCAGGTAAAGCGGAAGGAAAATTAATGAATGAATGAACCTGGTACATATGATGTTTTTCTTCTTGTAAGTCAGGCACTGGCATAGTTAACTTTCACAATTTGTTTTCTCATAATTTGACATTTATATACCTTTTATGCTTAAATGGAAGAATTTTGAGTCATCAGCAGTGTCACAGACATACTCTCCTGAGTCCTCAACTCTGCTGTGAAGAATCTTCAGTCTCCTGTATGGACCTTCTGTTTTCAATTTCATATTTTCGCTTTCTTGAAGTTTCTGTCCATCCTTGAACCAGTTCACTTTTCCATTTGGACGTGAAAGTTCACAGCTGAGGACAATTTCCTCTGGAACATGTCGATCAAGATGAACATCTTCCTTAGGATAGACAATCATTACGGGAGGCTCTGTTGAGCAAAAAAAAATAACACTTCTTAAACTGAAAGTATGAGTTATAACGCCATAAACTCTTGTTTTGTTAAAGCATCTGAAAAATGAATGACGAGAGTAGAAACAGCTTTTAGTTTTGTTGTTTTGAGTTGGTTTATTTTCTCAAATTTTGTGTATATACACTCACCATCCACTTTATTAGGAACACCTGTAGACCTGCACATTCATGCAGTTATCTAATCAGCCAATCATGTGGCAGCAGCACAATGCAAAAAAAAAAAAAAAATCATGCAGATACATGTCAAGAGCTTAAATTAATGTGCACATCAAACAGCAAAATGAAGAAAAATTTTGATCTCTGTGCCTTTAACCATGGCATGGTATTTGGTGCCAAATGGGCTGGTTTGAGTATTTCATAAACTGCTGATCTATTGGGAACTTCACACACAACAGTCTCTAAAGTTTACACAGAATGTTGTGAAAAACAAAAACATCCTTTGTGCACAGGGTCTGCACACTGAAACACCTTGTTGATGAGAGAGATCAGAGGAGAATGACCAGACTGGTCTGAGCTTACAGGAAATCTATAGTAACTCAAATAAGCAGAAAAGCATCTCAGAACAGACAACACATCAAACCTTGGGGTGGCTACAACAGCAGAAGAACACATCAGCCTCCAGTCCTGTCAGCCAAGAACAGGAATCTGAGGCTATCATGGGCACAGACTCACTGAAAATGGCCAGTTGAAGACTGGAAAAAGACCAGGTGATTTTTTTTCTAATCCTGTGCCCATGATAGCCTCGTATTCCTGTTCTTGGCTGACAGGAGTGAAACCCAGTGTGGTCTTCTGTGGTAGCCCATCCACCTCAAGGTTCTTGTTTTGTGCATGCTTGTCTGCTCACCACAGTTGTAAAGAGTTATTATATCCTTTCTGGCAGCTTGAAACAATCTGGCCATTTTCCTCTAACCTCTGTTAACAACAAGGCATTTCCACCCACAGAATTGTCACTCAGTCAGTTTTTTCCCCCCACCATTCTGTTTAAACTCTAGAGACTGATGTGTGTGAAATTCCCAGGAGATCAGCAGTTTATGAAATATTCAAACCAGCCCTTCTGGTACCAATATCCATGTCACAATCAAAGTCACAGAGATCACACTTTTTCTTCAAGCTGATGTTTGATGTGAACATTCACTGAAGCTCTTGACCTGTATCTGCATGAAGTTTTTTTGCATTGCACTGCTGCCACATGACTGGCAGA
Organism: Pangasius sanitwongsei; assembly: GCA_037576675.1. Taxonomy (NCBI): domain Eukaryota; kingdom Metazoa; phylum Chordata; class Actinopteri; order Siluriformes; family Pangasiidae; genus Pangasius; species Pangasius sanitwongsei. The sequence continues at coordinate 22,583,881 of CM075007.1, read as the reverse complement.
ATGGATAATGGCATGAATGTGCAGGTGTACAGGTGTTCCTAATAAAGTGGATGGTGAGTGTATAATGTAATGTGAAGTATTTTCTGCTGCATGTCAGATATGTTAAAGGTGCTATACTTACCTCGTACATTAACTTTAAATATTAAGGCACTGCCTCCAGCACGACATGTATATGTTCCAGCATCCGACATTCGAACAGATGGAATGATCAATTTTCGCATGGTGTTTTCTGTCTCTATTATGACTTTATTACTGGTCTGTATCTCAACTCCATCTTTGTACCATTGTGTAATGGCATCAGATCTTGACACCTCACAGCAAAGGAAGAGGTTGTCTTGTTCCACTACATTTCTGTGGAGCTCTTCCTCTGGGATGTAGACAAATGTCACAGGGGGTGCTGCAGAAGAATAAGAATTACACAAATTGATTTCTGTAGTCCTTTTTCTATCCATGTATGCTACATTATTTTCATATCAAGCATGCATTATCATCAAGTGCTGCTGATGGTCTCCACTATTAACAGCCAAACTAAATAGAAATAAATAGCATTAAATAAAGCTTTATGAGGATGAATTGCAGTTGAGCAATGTAATGGACATGCTTTTCCCCTTGCATGACTCCATTGTAAACAGAAAGCACCAAGAAGATGGGTAGACTGCAACTACAGCTGGCAAACATGGTATAAATGTTGCAAATGGCTCTATGCATCCGTTTTAGGAAAATTATTATCTAGCATATACAGAAGCAGCAGAATGGATCCATTGCTTTCAACCAATAAAACTCGGACAGTACGCAGTGATGAATTTGTTAGTTATATGGCAGTGGTTCAGATAAACTTTGGATGTCACCTTTAATGTCCACATAAAACTCGCTGATATCATCAGCTGTATTACAAATGTAAACCCCAGAGTGGGAAAACGTGGCTGACAGGATAACCAATGTCCTCATGGTGTGCTCTGATTGGAAGAAAACTCCAGATTGAGGGAAGAGCTGGGTCCCATCCTTGTACCATTGGACCAGGGCAGTGGGCTCAGATATCTCGCACTGGAGAATGATAGGTGAGCCTGCTTCAAATGACTTGGTCTTCTCAGTCTCAGGGACAGCTGTGAACCTCACTGGTGAAGCTAGGCGTGTTTTCATTCATTCAAAGAAATGGGATTACTAGATTTGTACACAGATTTTCTCTGCCATTGTTTTTTTTATGTTATGTAGCAGTTTACTAATGGATGAGGGGGATAATAAGAGCAATGAAGTTTTACATATGAATGATATATTCTATTGTCCATTTGTTACATGTTGTTTCTGAAATTATGTGGTGCATTTAAAGGCAATTAGAATGAACAGTAAAGAAGTGAAAAATATTCTGATGGTTTTGGACCCATTAAATGGTTTGGTTTTAAAAAATAAAGGTGTGGTTTTATTTGAAGGATCTGTCATTGAGCACAATCTACATTTTCAAATGAGGTTTTCAGTATTTGGTTATTTACATTTACTTGTTTGTTTTATACAAGGACAAGGCATTTAGTGGATGAAGCATTATTTGACATGTTAGTGGTTTTGAGAAAGTATGTGGACTCAAAATCACCTGCAACATCCACCTTGAATGCTATCCGATCATCGCCAGCTTCACAGCTATACATGCCCGAGTGTTCGAGTTCAGCTGAGTGGATGATCAGTGCCCTCATGGTGCCCTCTGATTTGATGTCAAGTCCAGTCTCTTGAAGGAGTGGCACGCCGTCTTTGAACCAGGAAACTTGGGCAGCTGACTCAGAGATTTCACACTGAAGTATAATGGGGCAGCCTGCTTCAATGAACTTGTTTCTTTCCACGTCTGGAAGGGCTGAGAACCTTATGGGAGTAGCTATGGAAATTTTTAAGATTTAGGGGAAAAAAAACATGACTGCTGAATCAGAAGTGTACAAAATGGAAGCATTGTTTCTGTACAATTTTCATTTGGATTATCCCAAGCACCAGTCATGTTAGTCGAAGCATATTTCCTGTTTGTAAATGAAGAAGTAATTGCATAGTCGTAGGGTAAGTTTAAAGGGCTACAGCAGAAGGTTAGAGACAGGCCCGGCGTCAAGTTAAAGTTGTCAACAGGACTTTTGGATGTCAAAGATAGGATAATCTTTGGCAAGCCAAGTATTGAATGCCAGAAATACAAATATTATAGCCTTACATACTTAAGCTTGTGCCACGTCATGTCATTTGTAAAAATCTACACTAATAGTTTAATTTTTCTTTTCTATGTAACTCTTTATTTTAGTACTACTGTCTAGCTCCTCTACAGGACCAAGTGATGATTTAATAGACTGTCTTGAAATGGAAAGAATACAGCCATATTTATCTCAAATCTCTGTTCAGATTTGATTTGGTTTTATATATGTTTTAAGTAATTGTCTTCAGGATGAGGGAGGTCTTAGAGTCTGTTCATGCTCCCTGTCCCAACCATCACCACCTCCCTTGACACCGGGTCTGGTAGGAGGGCAGGTAAACTTTATTAGGGAATATAATTGCTAATTGGAGACTAGATTTTATATATAGTAAATATACAGTTAATTCATTTGATTTTTTAAGGTTGCTCGAAAATCACCTTGACTGTCCATCTTGAATGACACAGCATCATCAGGACTGCCACAGATGAAATGTCCAGTGTCAGAAAGCTCAGTTGATTGAACAGTTAATTTCGTCACATTTCCATCACTTTGGATATTAAGTCCACTGTTTGAGAGGATTTCTGTGCCATCTTTATACCAGCAAACCTGGCTTTCGGAGTCTGAAATCTCATATTTTGGAACAGTTGGTGAGTCTAATTCAATGGACCTGGTCCTTTCCATCTCTGCAAGTGGTTTAAACCTCGTAGATGAAGCTACATAGTTGTCAGTAGCATAAAGAGAAATAATGTTGACTTAATAGACAAGGAAAAAATCTAGAGGATGTTTTGTTTTATAACCAATTCAGTGTCAGGTGAAATCTATATAAATTAGTGATAGTGATTAAATTATTATTTAAAAAAAAAAATAAGATTCAAGTTACTTTAAAAAAAAAAAAAAAAACTCTAACTGCAGCACTGATCCTAACCTCAGCTTCCTAATGTTTACTTGAAATGATATGAATAACTGAGTAATTATGACTTTGTAGCTGTGCGAGTTTGCCTGTTTCAAATATAAGCATTAGTGGCTTCCATTTATATAGTGTCACTACATTGATAGAAAAAAATTAGTTTTTGAAACTATCGTAGTTTTTAGAATCAAGGAATCCGCAAATCACCTTTGATATCCATGTTGAATGTGACTGCATCAGCATCTGTCTTGCAGTTGTATGTTCCACTGTGACATAATTCAGCTGACTGTACAGAGAGTTTTCTTATTGTACCTTCAGACTTAACCAAAACTCCAGCTTCTGATGACAGCTCATTTCCATCTTTGTACCAGCATACACAAGCAGCAGCATCCGAGACCTCACATTCCAATTCAAATGGCTCTCCAACTACAGCAGATTTATTCCTCTGAGCTTCAGTGACAGTGGAGAACATCACTGGTGGTGCTGTGGGCATCATTGTAGAGAGATACATTTGTGATTGTTAGTCGTGTCCATATAGAACATGTGTTAATTAAATGTATTGTTTCACTAGAGAGATTATCAAGAGTTGCACCAAATCATTGCTTTAACATGGTTATTTGTCATATAAGAAAAAGTATGGTGCATTAAATGCCAGTAAGAACATACAGACAACAATCAGTAAAACTAAGAGAAAAGCTATGAATAAATAAATAAATAAACAAAGAAAACAGACAATCAGATGATGATAGTGTGGATGAAAGGTAACATTAGTAGCGCAAGAGTAAATGATGAAAGCTTATTAAAATCTAAAGACATTCAACAATTACGTAGGCAACGGAATACAAAGGTTAAAAAAAAATGTAATGAAAAAGTTCTTAAGGATAGTACTAGTTGCACATTGGGCAAGCGGTTTGTTTACATTATAATTTAAATTAAGTATGCATTTAATTATCATGCATATTACTGGAATCTTTAATTTTATACCTCCTTAGTTGGTCCTGCAAATTAAAAGCCTTATAATTTACTTAAGTGTTTAGGTCTGTGCAAAGTTAAAAGATTTCTGCTTGACGTAGTGGTAAACCCTTCATATTCTGTAGTAGCATGTAAAATGTGTTTTACTTACTAAAATGAGTTATCAATTTTATGATGTCTATTTTTAATATCACTGGACTATATGTTTGCAGTCAAACATTTACCGCACACTTACTTAATCCATTTTCTTTCTGCTGCTGCAAGTTTAGTTTCTGAACACATGCAGTAAAACACATTGAAATAACATAAATGGTTCAGATGTACGTAAATAAATAAATAAATATTCTTAAATTTAACCTTAGATCTATTCAAATGAAGTGGTCAGCTCAATGACTATTAGTGACCATTGCATGACTGAAGGGGTTAGTATTGTAATCAGATGGGTTGAGATGGCAAAGATGACTGAAGAATCACCTGGTGGATCCACAGTACTCAGCATGTTGGTATCCTTTGTTTCGTAACTGTATACTCCAGAGTCAGACAGCTCAGCTGATTTGATCTCTTCTGATCTGATCTCTTCTGATTGAATTACAGTGAGACACTCTTGAATTTGTTGTTGCTCTTGTCTGTACCAGCAGACCTGATCTGTAGAATTTATAGGCTCTTTTTGTGGAGCACTTGCATTGTCTGCTTCATCAGATTTCATTTCATTCTTCTCAGTCTCAGTGAGCGTTGAACCTTTCAGCTGTACAGCTAAAGAGTTTAATTTAGCATGTTTTAATTAAAGCAGCTTTTGTTTGTAGGTATGTTTTAAGTGCAAGAATGTCACTTGGAAACCAAAGCATTTGTATATTTAAAGAGTTGCAAAAAGCCATACAATTACACTATAGTGATGGTGAATTAAATGTTTTCCTAAATAGTATTATGACTATTTAATTTATAAGTCTATTCTGTTTAATATAAATTTGTAACAAAAACAGATTGGATGTTGATTGAATTAAACTATGTTTTTTGTGCGTTCAACATGGATTAAACTAGGTTTTAAATCACCTTTGACATACACCTTAAATTTTATGACATCATCCATTGCCTCGCAGTTGTACACCCCTGTGTGACAGAGCTCTGCAGTCGGAACAACCAGCCTTCGTACGCAGTCCTCTGACTGGATCACTAATCCATTTTTCGTTTGGAGTTGTATTCCATCCTTGAACCAACAAACTGGGGCATCTGGGTCTGATATTTCACACTGGAGTACTAGAGGCATACCACTTTCAATGGTCTTAGTCCTGCCAGTCTCAGGGAGTGGTGCAAATTTTACTGGTTTAGGTGATGGTGCTTCAGTTTTGGAGAGATAAAGTCATGTATTAAAATAAGTTATACATTCAGTGATAGCATAGCTGTGTTGATTAAATTGGTCTTTCTTAATTAAAGAATGTCTGAACAATACAGTGTTAGTTGCTTTTATGCTAATTAGTAGTATACTAGACACATAGCCTTGAGTCACCTTTTACTTGGTCTTGATACATCACAGACTGATTCTTTGTCTCAGTTGTCAGCACCTCTTTGTGTGGTACCTTGGATAACTGTGCAAACTGTTCCTTTGAGGTCAGATTAGACATCATATTTATCCCATGTTGTTGCTGGACTATCGAAATGTCTCCATGCCCAAAGATTTGGGCCTTCTTTTCAGAGATCTCTCCCAGGTCTTTGAAACAGCCTTCTTCAAAGGCCTTCTCATCCGACATGCCTTGAGGTGCTGAGACATTCATCTTTGTAACTAGAGTGTGTCAAGTTATATATAGAGAGATTTGTATTACTACTAAGGAAAATAAAATAATGACTATGGCTGACATTTGAGACTGAAATTGTAAGCTACCTCAAAGCTGATTGTTACTTTAAATTAGATATTTACTATCTTTAAGAATATTTAATACAAAACATTTAAGGTATATCTTTTTTAAAAGATTATATCAAATACCTTAACATTGGTCATTGTTTATGGTCATGGGCCTTTTTCTTGGAAAGATGGTTTTTGTTAGATGTGAATGGAATTTCTTAATGGATTAATTTGTTTAGGTGTTTTAGGTCAAGTTACTGAATTATGCTAGTGAAAACCTGATAACCTATAGAGTTATGTTGTCAAGCCATGCAAATTATTTACTTATTTATTTATTTACCAACTTTTAAGTTGTTTAGATTGTGTTAATGAGTCAGAATGGAAAAAAAATGGCATTAAATTATGTTTAAAATGTTGGCAATGGGGTGTACTTTGCTCTCATCATTACTTGCTGAATGATGGAGCTTACTATTTAAATCACCTTCATGATCCACCTTAAATGCTAAAACATCGTCATCCGTGCAAATTTCTTGTACTTGGAAGTAACTTCTGTCGTCTTCTTGAACGCTGCAAGCTGTTTCCTGTTTAACACATTGTGGCCGGGGTTGTTCTTCATCCTTGTAGATGCAGAATGGAGCAGTGGAGTCTGATTTTGTATGCTGAACTGGTTTTAGACTGCTCTCCTTAATGTTCTCCTTCATTAACAACTCAGGAACAGTTGTAAAGCTCAAGCTTTCCTGAATGATGTTGCTCTTTGTTAACTCAGGACAGTTTGTGAAGCTTAAGCTTTCCTTACTGATCTCATTGTTTTCCAACAGAGAAAATGTTGTCAAGCTCAAGCTGTCCTCAATGATCTCTCTTTTTGCAAAATCAGAACCATCTGTGAAGCTTAAGCTTTCTTTATTGTTCTCAGTCTTGGCCGAATCAGGATCTGCTATGAAGTTCAAACTTTCCTTAAGGCCCTTGCTTTTTGAGACATTAGAACCATCAGTGAAGCTTAAGCTTTCTTTAGTGTTCTCGGTCTTGGCTGAATCAGGATCTGCTATGAAGCTCAAACTTTCCTT
>CM075007.1:22555725-22576935 GCA_037576675.1 Pangasius sanitwongsei | reverse complement strand
TCAGTGAAGCTTAAGCTTTCTTTAGTGTTCTCGGTCTTGGCTGAATCAGGATCTGCTATGAAGCTCAAACTTTCCTTAAGGCCCTTGCTTTTTGAGACATTAGAACCGTCAGTGAAGCTTAAGCTTTCTTTAGTGTTCTCGGTCTTGGCTGAATCAGGATCTGCTATGAAGCTCAAACTTTCCTTAAGGCCCTTGCTTTTTGAGACATTAGAACCATCTCTGAGGCTTAAGCTTTCTTTAGTGCTCTCCATCTTGGAAAAATCAGAAACTGTTGTGAAGCTCAAGCTTTCCTTAAGGTTCTTGCTCTTTGAGAATTCAAGAAGTTCTGTGAAGCTTAAGCTTTCTTTAGTGCTCTCAGTCTCAGCCAAATCAGGAACTGCAGTGAAGCTCAAGCTTTCCTTAAGGATCTTACTCTTTGTGAGCTTGGGAATGTCTGTAAAGCTTAAGCTTTCCTTAATGACCTCATTCTTGGCCAACTCTGGAATTGCTGTTCCCTGGAAGAAACCCAGGCTTTCCTTAATGATCTTGCTCTTTGCAAACTCAGAACCATCTGTGACACCCAAGCTTTCCTTAATGATGTTGGTCTTTGCAATTTCGGGGAAGGATTCAGCTATAGTTGTATGATGTGCACAAAGAAAAGTTTCAGTGGGTTTCCACTTTCTTAATTAGAAGCTGATTAAATAGTTGTTGTCAATGATTGTTACTTTCAAGATTTATAACATAGAAGAGAAAAAATAAGAGAGACGACCATATGACAGAGTGGTCTAGATACAAGTCACACAGATCAAGGCAACAAGTACAAAAAAATTATGCTTGCTAATGCTATAAAGTTAGTTATTTGTTCTGCTTCTTTCAGCATTTCATTCATTCGCTCATTCACATTTAAACCATCTATTCAATGTTTCATGTAGACATTATATAGACATTTCAAGACATTATGCTTGTTCTGATTAGCATTAAGGAAGATGACTGAAGCAAATGGAAAGTTTTCTGTGATGTTGATGTACTGCAATTAAGAATGAAATATAAACATTTCACATGATTGTTAGCTGGGAAGAAAGGCTTGCAGACCAACTGGATGTTGGATTAAGATATAATAGCATGGATTAGTTTGGGAAGCACTTTCAAGAATGGGTGCATGAATTCAGCATCTTTAGGCACAGCCTTAGAAAGGTTACACACCACCATTGTTAGTGGCGCAGATGCACTGGGTTAAGTGTGCTTAGGGTGGAGTAGCAGTTGTATCACCTTTCATATCCACAGTGCACTGGACAGTGTCATCATAGGTCTCACCCTTGTACACTTCAGAGTGAGACTGCTCGGCTGTTAGGAAAGCCACAAAGAAAACAATAAGCTTTCTAGCTTCAATTAGGTCAATGCTCCTAGTTAAGAATGGGGTACAAATAATAGTGGTAAACCACCTTTGTCTGCATTAAACTGGGTGTGATCATCTGGTGTCCTAGGTCTGTTTGTCTCATTGTCTGGTGTCTCAGACGATTCATTGCTTAAAGTTCTTATAGGTATCTCCCACTTAATTTGAGGCTCAGGTTCAATTCCATCTTGAGATGGTATCTCTCCCTCATCTTTTAGTTGGTAATTATATTCAGTGGAATCCAGAAGTTTACAGTGTTGTGCAATAGAGATGCTTTCTCCAGTACATTTGCTCTTCTCAACATCAGGGACATCCAGCAGTTTCAAAGGTGGAGCTAAAGATGATCATTAATAAAGGAATACTTTATGCATTTTCGGTGACTATTAATTAAACTGAAATGTTTATCGGCTATTGAAAGTCAATGATATGCACAAGTCTTATTGTGAAAATACACATAAAGACAACCTAAACAGAGCGCAAAGTTGTTAGACGCAACGCTAAAGCATTATGTCAGTTAGAGGCAAATATTCAAAAAATCACCTTCATCTTGAACATTAAACTGGATGACATCATCCTTTCTCAGAGAGTCGTGCCATCCAGACTCAGAGGGCTGCGTTGCCTTTACAGCAAGCTTTCTCCTGGTATCCTCCATTTTGATATGAGGTTGACTTTTTGAGAGGAGCTCTACTCCATCTTCGTACCAACACACCTTGGCCGGTGGGTCTGAGATCTCACAGTGTAGCTCAGCGGGGTAGTCTGCCTCAAACAGCTGGCTCTTCACAACCCCTGGGAAGGCTGAGAACTTCACCGGTGGAGCTTATTGTGGAATATACATGACATTAATACCTCAAAACTTAGAGAAAGAATTTCCCAGACTGACTAACCTGTGATCTCTCAGACCTTCTGCCAAAAAGCAAGTTAAATATAGAATGCAACACATGTAACAGTAGTATCAAACAGTTGCCCACAAGACATGATGCATATGTAAGAGGCATGTCCATAAAAGCAGTGCTATGAGGCACAGACATTTGTTTTCCATTAGTTTGCTTCTAGTTTCAAATAAATGCAGCTTTGGGTTACTGGATGTACATGCTTCTCAGAAAGCCACAAATCACCTTTGATATCAACAGTGAACTGTACGGAGTCATCAGGCATGTTGCAGCTGTATAATCCAGAGTGGCTGGGTTCTGCTGACTGGACTACCAGCATCCTCAGTGTGCCTTCTGCCTGTATGTCCCAGCCAGTGTCCGTGAGAATCTCTGTTTCATCTTTATACCAGTGAACATCTGCTGTAGGATCTGATACCTCACAGCGGAGTTCAAAACAGCTGCCAGCTTCAATGCATTTACTCTTCTCAACTTCCGGAACAGTTGAGAATCGCACTGGCACAGCTGCAGATGGTGATTCATGATAGAATAATCAAGATTTACATCAACATTAAAACAAACGACAAAAACTGTAACACAGACAACATTTAAAAATGTGAGGACTGAAAAATTAATCTCTTCAAAGGTACTGTAAATATCTTAAGGTTTTATAGAATATCACTGAAGAGCAACAGAGAAGAAACTGCAAGATTCACCTTTGATCTCGACTTGAAACTCAATGATGTCATCTTTTGTTGTGCACCTGTACACACCAGAGTGAGACAGGGCTGCTGATTCAATAATTAATCTCCTTATGCAGCCTTCTGATTGGATGTCTACACCGGATTGTGTAAGAATTCGCTTCCCATCCTTAAACCAGCGGACTTGCCCAGACGAGTCTGATATCTCACACTGCAGAACAATGGTGGAGCCTGCTTCAATGCACTTTCTCCTCTCAGTTTCCGGACCAGCTGAGAATCTCACTGGTGGAGCTATAGATATTTAAAGTCTTTTTAATCCTTACTTTCGAGGAATTCACACCACTAGTATTTAATGTTAGCACTTTGAACAATTTTGAATTTGAATTTTCATTTGAACAATTTTAGCAGACTGTTTGATACTGCGAAGTTTGACACTAAGGCAGGATCTAAGGCTGTCCATGTTAGTGGCATAACCAAACATTGTGCAGTTTATATAACGCAAAGTAATCACCTTTGATTTCCACATTAAACTGGACAGCAGCACCTTTTGTCTTGCAGCTGTACACCCCAGAATGGAAAAAGTCAGCCTTTTCGACTACCAGTGCCCTCTTAGTTTCATTAGACTGGAAGTCTAGTCCGGTCTGTGGGAGGAGTTTTGCTTCATCTTTGTACCAGAAGACCTGGGCACTTGGATCTGAGAGCTCACACTGCAGTACAATTGGACATCCAGCTTCAACGAACTTGTTTCTGTCCACGTCTGGAAGTGCTATGAACCTCACAGGTGGGGCTATGGGTGTTTTGATCAGTGTTATTTATAATTTTAACACAGTTGTTAGGATGTTTCAATGAATGTTTTTTGTTGTGCTTTATATGTGGTCAGTTTGTGCAATTAATCCAAACACTTGAAACTCAAACAGCTCAACAAATGATGGTGCTTACTAATTTTGATGATGATCTAAATTAAAATGATTTTCAACTTACCTTCAACTTCCACATTAAACCTGATGACATCATCAATGGCATCACAGCTGTAAACCCCTGAATGGGCGAACTCAGCTGACTGGATGACAATTCTCCTCATGGTTCCTTCTGATTGAATGTGAAGACCTTCAACCGAGTGCAGTTCAACTCCATTCTTGTACCAGCGGACTGGTGCTTCAGGGTCTGAGAGCTCACAGTAGAGGACTATTGGATTGCCTACTTCCACAAACTTATTTCGGTCCATCTCAGATAGTGGAGTAAACTTAACTAGTGGAGCTGCATATTGAAAGGAAAATGTATGCCAATTATAATAATTTCTAAATAATCTATAATTGAGTCCCAGTATTAGCCCCAAGACATGTGCAGGTGCTCACCTTGTATATATAGAGCTGCTGAATCACGAATTCCATAGGCAATGAAGGTGATTTCAGCTCCGTTGTCAGTGTCTCGTACCCCTCGAATTCGAAGTGATTGGTGTGTTCGAGACCGTCTAATGAGAAAACGTTCATCTTCTTGAATTTGGTTGCCATTCCAAAACCAAGTGCCTATGACTGAGGCGGACAGCTCAATGGAAAAACAGGCATCCTGGCCTTCAGGCACCAGTGCATCTTGTAGAGGTGTTTGTATTTTTGCTACTGGAACTGTAAAAGTCATAAAAATCAGTTTTCACTGTCTTGTTGCAACATATATGTGGGTTGGATGGACTCACAAACCAAAGATGCTCTATTAGTGAAATGAAAAACATATTTACAGAAAACTACTAGTCGGCAGTTGATACAGACAATATGCAGACAATTTATGCTATAATTGTTTTAACATAATGTTACCCAGATGAACTGCTCGAGGGAACTCCACATATCCACTTCTTCCATACTTGTTGATACTACAGATGCGGAATCTGTAGTCAGCCTCACATGGAACACTGTCACCAAGAATTTCCACTGAGGTTGCCGAGTCAGTGGTTAGGCACTGGAGCCACTCCTGAGAACCTATTTCTTGTCTCTCTAGGATGTAGCCTGAGGGTGGATTCTTCCGACAGTCCTGTGCTGGAACCCAGGAGAGGAGCGCTGCATTTGCACGCTCTGTGTTTATCTGAACTCCAACAGGGCAGCTAGGTGGACATTGCCTAACCGCTGAGAAAGAATTAATAACATACAATAGTAAAATAATGTAAATCATTGCACTATATGTCCAAAAGAATCCAGACAACCTTTGTAATTAGTCAATTTAGCTATTTAAGGCACACTTGCTGACAGATATTAAACTGATTGCACAACTATGTAATCTCCATAAGAATATTTTGCAGATGAATAGGATGCTCAGTGACCCAGTGACAATAAGTGTGGCATGATCACAAAAGTTCTTATTTGATAGTGGAGAACACAGGATTCAAACACACATCTAGGGCTGCCTAGGGCTAAGTGACTCAGACACTGTGATTCAGACATGCCCCCTTGAGTCACCTCATTGAAAGCTTAGCCATATTGCTTTTGTTTCATTATATGCTGCTAAGAGTCTCAATTAATCACAAAAACACTGTCATTATCAAGTTTCAGTTATCATACTTTTCTAGTGTTGAATGTTTTAATCAACTGAAAATAAGGCACATATTCAGGCACTGCTTATTTTTGCTGTATCAAAAATGTATCGCACCACCGTATTATATCAAATTTGACTTATGTGTATCGTTACACCCCTAAGGCTTTTTTGCATGTTTGTGTAGGATATTGTTATTCCTTGATTTTGGAAGAAATATAATGTTGCATATCTGATTAATGTGGACAAAGTGCACAAAAACTTAATCCAGCTTATAACAGGACTGGTTAAATATGAATAATTCCTAACCTTTCACCCTTAGCTGAGATGATGTCTTTGATCTACCAACGTAGAAAATGACCATGCCAGAATCCTGAGGTGTAGTATTAACAAACACCAAGATGTGAGTTCTGCCAAATGATTTGATGATGGTCTGATGTGTCTCCCGCAGCTCCGTCCCATCTTTGTACCAGTGAATGTCCATTTCCTCCTCTTCTACTTCCACACAGAAAGCAGCATTTTCCCCTTCCAGAACATCTACTTTTCTGGGCAGCTTTCTTACAATTGTACCTATGAAGAGGGTGTGAAAGTGTAAGTCAACAGCCGATACAACTAAAATCTATTACAAATTCAGATTTTTGGGTTGCAGTGAAGCACAGCTTTAAAAATAGTTCTAAAAATAGGATATTTACCTTTCACAGTTACCTCAGCTATGCTTCTTCCTCCATCTGGCATTTCACAGAGGTAGATCCCATCATCATCAACTCCCATGTCACGGATTGTGAGTCGGCGCTTTGTTCCCCACTCTTCCATCCCATATTTGGCCCCTGGCTGTAGCCTCCTGTCTTCTAAATACCATGTGATGGGCACAGAGTCCTCTGGTACTTCACACTCAAGGATGGCCAGGTCCCGCTCCCAGACTTCAAGGTCATTGAGTGGTTGCTTGAATCTTACAGGTGGTTCTGATGTTGTCAAGAATAGGAGAATAGATAAGAAAAGCCTTTCCTCTTTATGTCTGTCTATCTAACAATCTATACATACATTTTTTTAACTGACTGTAATTAAATGAACACTTTCTGAGTAAAATGCCGCATGGTAAGTCTATGAAGAGACAAGCAGCAGCATTTAACTGTGCTAAGGAAAGACCATTACCACACTGTTGGATTAGATAGGAAATAAACTGTAACTGATACCGTCAGACACCATTAGACAGTTGTAAATGAAAGAATCTAAACCACATATAGCAGCCACTATGTATTTTGCTGACTGTGTAGTCACACTAATCCTATCTCCTTCAATAGTATATGGTGGTACATGATGTATCAGATTATCTAAATACTGTACCACCATTCTTTTCCAATAATTAATGCTTTTATACTCTTTAGACGGTATCTAATTTGGCCTGGTCATGGCTGTAAACATCCCATTGTGTGTCCCAGGTGGTTAAACAAAATTAAGACTGTGTAGATTATGGAATTAAGTTCTTGATGCTTAAAACTAGTGATCACGGCTAACTATATATACAATACATACAATATATACATACCTTTAACAAAAAGATGTACTGCACTTATTGTTTGTCCTGCGGTGTTGGATGCAGCACAAACATATACTCCGTTATCCTGCTGTTTGCAGTACAGTACTTTAAGTGTGAAGTATCCTTCTCTGTCTTCATATAGAAGATACCGCCTTCCAGACAAAATTATTCTTCCATCTTTTCTCCATATGATTTCTGGTTTGGGTTTTCCTGTCACATAGCAACGGAATTTTGCATGTTTTCCTTCTGTCACAGCAAACATTTTTACTTTGGCTGAAGTCAGCAGGGGGTCTTCTTTTAGCCTTGTTACAACATGCCTACTGCTTCTCTGCTTTCCCTGATGTGCCTTCCAGTGGCCATTAGTATAACCATTGCGGTTTCCCTCATCTTCATGTCCAGGGCCAGCATCCACCAGCAGAACAGCTCCAGCCAGACTTTCACCAAACTCATTCCTGGCTTTGCATGTGTACACTCCACCATCAGGTGCCCGGGTTTTGAAAATCTTTAGCTGAAACCATCCTCCGTCCTGGTACCCGACACTGAAATGTGTACTCTCGAAGATCTCATTTAGCTTCTTGCCATCCTTTTCCCACACCACCTCTGGCCTAGGTTTTCCCCATAGCTTACAGGAGAAGACTGCATCATCTCCTCGGCCCACTCGCGTAGACAGGGGTTTGATGAGAAAGCGGGGCTTGTTCTCTTCTCTCAGCTCCATCTCTTGAGCTTCGCCTTCTACTTTCAATGTTGCTGCAGCATATGTCTCCCCTATGCAGTTTTTAGCTTTGCATATGTACTGGCCACTGTCTTCTGCTGTCACAACAGTGATGATGAGATTGTAAATATTTCCATCCTCAAACACGCGATATCTGCCACCTGGATGGATTTTTTCATTGTTTCTCTCCCATATGACTGCTGGTCTTGGATCTCCACTGATCTGGCATTTAAGGACAGCATCAGTGCCACTCTGCACCACCACAGTACGAGGGTAGGCCAGGAACCGGGGTGCTCCACCGAACACATCCATTTCTCTTCCCTTGCCAGCCTCACCTCAGCCTGTGAGTTTCTCTTTCACCAGAGTATCTGTAGCAGCTAGGTATCTGAATCAAAACACAGTAAATCTGTTAGATTTATTTATTTATTTAGATTTATGAGCCAACTAGAGCAGTGGTTCTCAACCTTTTTTCAACACCGAGACACACACACACACACACACACAATATGTATATATTAATATATAATTATAATGTATAATAATATATAAGAAGTCTACACCTCGTTTTCATAAACCAACAAATGTCAAATTTAATACATTTTTAGTTCAATATTAGATATACTGCCTGCTATTCACATTGCTTTAACATTAGCAGTCACATTTTTGTACACTGACGTTACCATTTGACATTACACATTGACATACATGTTTACTTTTACCCATCATTGAAAGTTAAAATAGAAAATTTAAATGAAATTGAGGTTTTTGCAGACTGGGGTGAACAGTAAATGTTCATACAATTTATTGCTAACATTACACTTAATTTAATTCTCATTTCTGTAATACAATTTGTTTATTTAACCCATCAGTGTTGGACACAATGCAGACCTTATGCCAATAATGACATGGTGAACATAGATTGAGGGCACTCCAAAATGAGCACGTTAAGCTATGTTAGTGAAAGGGTTGTGAATGCGCATGACTAAGCATATAGGTTAATTTGTAAAACAGGAACTCTTCAGATTTTCTGAAATGTAATGCGCCTGTAACATGTATTTAAAGTATAATTTTAAAATATTTAACAAAAATACTACTTATATTGTAATTATTTTTTCAAAAACAATCCCACGGACCCCCTGTAATTATGCCACACACCGCAAGGGACCACAAACCCCTGGTTGAGAAACATTGAATTAGAGGGTCTTTCATTTTGGGAATTTTAGACACCTGTACACCTGCTTATTCATGCAGTTGTCTAATCAGCCAATCATGTGGAAGCAACGTAAATAAATGTATAAATAAATTTGGATTTATTTATACATAATATTTATTTATATTTATAATTTATAAGCTCCACTTATCGTTCACATCAAACTTCAGAATGAGGAGAAAATGTGATCTTCACGACTTTGACACTGACATGATTGTAAAGTCTCTGGAGATTACACAGAATAGTACAACAAAAAATCCAGGGGAAGTTCTGTGGGTGGAAACTTCTTGGGAGATGTCATAGGAGAATGGCCAGACTGGTTTGAGCTGACAGGAAGGCTACAGTAACTAAACCACTCTTTACAATCATGATGAGCAGAAAAGCATCTCAGAACGCACAACACAGTGAACCTTGAGGCGGATAGCCTACAACAGCAAAAGACCACACTGGCTTCCAATCCTGTCTGCCAAGAACAGGAATCTGAGAATACACTGGGCAAAGGCTCACTGACGCTAGACAGTTGAAGACTGGAAAAAGACCAGGGGAGGTTTTTCCAGTCTTCCAGCTTTTCAGTGAGCCTGTGCCCACTGTCTGCTCAGCCTGCCTTGCACCAGCAATCATGCCTCAGTCCAAGTCACTAAGATCACATTTTCCTCCTGATGTTTTATGTGAACATTAACTGAATCTCTTGACTTGTAAATGCATGATTTTATTCATTTTGCTGCTGCCACATGATTAGCTGGATAATTGCATGAATGTGCAGGTGTTCCTAGTAAAGTGGACAGTGAGTGTATTTTTAATAAATTTTTAATAAAATATGTTGTACCAAAGACTTTATTCATGGATAAAATGACTTAAACATTTAGCCCAGTTTAGAGCATTTTCTAAAGGAGTTTCACCGAGCATTAATCACTGATATAATTATTATAATTATTATAATTACCTCTCAAAAGCTGAATCCACAGCACAGTGCTGACTAACCAAGCCTCAGGAGACATTCTCGATAAATTATGAGACTGATGTCAAGTTGAAGCAATGTCCAAAACCTTAGTTATCAAACATTTAATAATTAGCTTGTACTGTGTTTGATGGCTGTTCAAGGAAGCAGTTAATGTTTTAATGTTTTCAGTTGAAGATGTTTTCTCTTTGTTTGATTATTTCATGTAAAGCTTCCCAGTATTATTTATCGTTGCATGACTATATCAAAATATAGAATATGAAAGCATAGCATGAAAATAACTTTAAAGTTGCCAAACTTATTCGTCCAACCCCCCCCTACCCCCGCCCCCCCCAACGTGATTGAATGGTGGTATGCCTACTATTGGCATTTAATGA
The DNA here is from genome assembly GCA_037576675.1 of Pangasius sanitwongsei. Lineage (NCBI taxonomy): Eukaryota > Metazoa > Chordata > Actinopteri > Siluriformes > Pangasiidae > Pangasius > Pangasius sanitwongsei. The sequence goes on along the minus strand of CM075007.1, from coordinate 22,566,685 downwards.
CGGAGGAACAAGATTGCATTTCACCATGGTATTTACTCCCAGAACTTTCTAACACATTTGCCTTGTGTGTGTGTGTGTGAGAGAGAGAGAGAGAGAGAGAGAGAGAAGCCAAAGCCAACAGTCTGGAGGTGAACAGTGCTCACCACACATAGCTAGCACAGATGGTGCTGTAATTCAATGGGAAAGTGCTTTATATAGTCAGCCCTAAATAAAGACCTGCATGAGGGCATGTGTCAGGTATCACAAAGAACACCCTATACACAAGCGTGCACATACAAACACAGGTCTCACACAGATGCAGTACACAGCCTGAGAGAGAGCACTGAAGTCAAAATATGCACTGCCTTCATCACACCCCTCTTGGCAGTCTGATTGAAGAATTCGGCCCCTAAATGTCATTGTCAAAATTAGTTCCATTTGTCATTTGTTTAAAAAAGGAAAAAAAAACAAACACATGCACACACTGTCCTAATGATGTATCTGCTCTAAAATATCCTCCAAGCTCCTGAGTTTCTAACGCAAGTTAAGCAGTCTAGCTCTAAACTATTTTTCTAGTTCTAGTTCGAAACTAATCTCATCGTCAAATTTTTATTGGTGATTCTCAGGTTTTACCATGCTCCAAGATTGGTACTTATATAAGATTTAAAAAAAAAAAAAAGAATTTAGTAATCAGATTATTAGCCATTAATAGCTGTAGCACACATTTTGCATTAAAAAAAATCCTTTTAAACCTTCTACCTATGAGACCCCAGCTCACGAATCTTGCCAGTTTGTTAAAATTCACTTGCTATTGTTATGTTTACACAGTGTGGTCAGAAGTAAATCAGTCTGGTATGCAATTAGCAAACTTAACATGGCTATGTAATTATTATGATAATATCCAGTTATCCCCAAAATTAATACTTAAATAAATAAATAAATAAATAAAAATTGCAGTTAAATCATCAGACATCAATCATCAGTCACATAATACTTTCAAACATACAAACAAGAGGTTAACGATAGGGATTAACCCCTTGTTTGTGTTTCTGATTTAATTAGTCTGATCTCTGACCTGTGTGAAGCTTTACTTCACAGGACTTCCATAACCTACCTCTCCTCAGTCCTCAGGGTTGACTGTAGAATTACATTGTGAATCAAGCCTCTGATTGTTCCAGTAAAATTGCAGGCCAGCTCTCCTGGATGCTCACTTCCTGCTGTATTTTCCTGTTTTTTTTCGGTAAATCCTTTCAAGCTTCGATAAAAAGCCGATTCAGAGCTATTTGACAACAGTTGCTTGTAGTTGTCATCTGTCCATTTTGCAAGGCTTTTGCCTACCCTGTACATGTATTATAACAGGTTTCCTCAACAATGTTGAACAGCCGCTTTGCGTACTTTACAGAAGTCCCACAACCTCTGTGGTGTTCAGCTCTGAGACACCCCAAGTGTCATTGTTCGTGGAAGACCGTTAAATGCTTTTGCAGCTGCTGCTGTCCCCTAAAAATACTGGCAGCCCTGATGACAGCAGTGAAGATAAGTTAGGCCCTCCATTCACTTGCTTGTGGTGGCTAAATATAGATTAGATGGCTTGTCTGAAGCAAATTTCTTAGCTTACTTGAGACCTTGCAGTAAAACCTAAGGAGAAGGACAGCACCCTGAAGGCCTCTTGATTACTTTCAACTGGCCATTTTTACATTATTGGAGATGATAACATTCTTGCATACAGTAGTGCCTTTGTTGGATATGATTAAAGCTACTGATTCTGTTGCACCATGTTCCTTTTAAAATGCCCAAACTAAAACGTTAAAATGGTCAAATTTGTTGGGGACCTCCATTCACGTGCCATGTGGCCTATGAATATGAGAGACTGAGCATTAAACCTCAGCTCAGGCATTAAACCTCAGCTGTTTAGAGGCTTACATCTCTGTCTAACACTCCCTCCTCTGATTTCAGCCATTGGAAGTAACCCGATCTCACCCTGAGCTCTAAAACTCTAGTCCTGGCAAAACCACAGTTTGCACTAGCTGCTTTGTACAAACTTACAGGGATTAGCAGTCCCCTTTTTTTTTTTTTTTTAATTTCAACATTCCCCCAGCTGCCAAAGAAGACATTAGCAAGTGCATCATATCTTTTTCTTTTTCTTTTTCAAGATGGGGGCATACCCAAGAAGCATTACATTATCAACAGTGAGGCTCTGTTAGCATCATAAGTCTGTTAAGTTTAGCATTCTTCATTTATGTAATTAAAGAAGAAAACTATTAAATTACATAGATTCTGCTGAGTTCTTAACCTCCCCTTATGTCCAAAGTCTTAATCTTTTCAGTTGCTTTTTGTTCTCCAAAGCACAAGGCTATCTAGACAATAACAACACCATGTTACACAGTATACATTAAGTGTCAGATGTTTCATTTGGCAAAGCCATGCCCACACCCTTCATATCGACTTTGTGATACTTTTAGCTCTCTAGGAATACAACTGTTTGGCATGGCCATGAAAGTTTCCATAAATGTGCTCTATGATCATGTAAGCAGCGTGATTATAATTGCAAAAGGCAACGGACACTCATTTTCTCACACAAGCCTCAAAATTTTATTGTAAATGTTACTTGAGCATCACAGAATTTCCTTTATAATTTTTTTTTCTTCTTGGTCTAAGGAACAAAAAGTCAAGTGTAGGACATCAATTTACTGATGCTGTAAAATGTAGAAGCTGCAACACGTTAACACGTTAAGAGACAAAAGAAAAGCTTTCATCTGAGTTTGTTTCCTTACACATGGCAAGAATTTGAGCATGGACAAAAAAAATTCTTATCCTGAGTACTGTTAATACACATAGAGCTATATTGTACTGGAGTGTTCTGTAGTTAAGGTAAGTAGTTTTGTGCATTGATTGTAAATGCACTAGAATTTTGGCATTCTCTCCATGCTTACGCTCTCCCTCCCTCTGCTGGCAGAAAAAAACTTACCTTTAAAGGTTGTAGTATTACAGTGTTTTGTTATTTATTTTTGGGTGTCAATCCCAATATCTCTTTCGTAGTTGGGCCATGCATTACAACATAAAAATAGGCATTGCATATTTAATTTCAATTTTATTTCTTTAAAGTCCACATATACATAATACCCCATATAAATGCGTTTTGCCGTTATGGCCCTTTAGTGAGTAATAAAGGCTACTGTAAGATGAGAGAGTTGTCACTGTAGGCTGTACATGCAGCCCTGCCTGACCAGCCTGGGCATGTCCCAAATATCCAGGCTTGGCTGCATTCCTGCTGCCACCCATTCTGACTGTCCTTCAGGCCATTTGTTTACAGCAAACAGCCAATATATACTGCCAATAGCAGCAGCAGTAGCCTTTCCTCCTGTGCCTCGAATAAAGCTGACTGACCATTTTATATCCATAGAGTGATGGAGATGTGGAGCTACAGATGGTTGAGAAGTTAAAATACGCAGAACATCTCTACTTAACATATTTTATCAAGTGGTTTGCCCTCAAGCTCCCCACCAGGGAATAGCAGTCAGCAGTCGGGCATGATCACTGGGTGAATGCCATTTCAAAATGCTCCACAGCCAGGACGCTTTGCAGAGAAATAAAGAGGTAGGGCCACCATTAACCAATTAAATCATTCATTCATCGTTCATTCAATTTCAGCAGCTGCTTTATCTTCATCAGGTTTGCAGTGAATCTGGAGCCTAACCTGGGAACACTGGACACTAGGCAGGAATAAACCTGAATGGGATACCGGTACCCCAGGCCCTGAGGCACCAGCCACCTCCTTTTCTACCATTCATTAAGGGTTAAAAAAAAAAGCTAGTTCCATTGAATATAAAAACTTAGTCAAAGACAACGAATTTACAGAAAGATAGTGTATATTACAAGAAGGCATTGTTTCTTACTAATAGAGAAGTTTACACTTATTTTCTGAAAGCAGTAGTATCAACATAACAGAAAGAATTATTACTTGCAATTACAACTAGCATATTGTTGAGATCTGCACTGTGTATATGCTTTTGGATTAAATAAATGTCCTTAATTACATTTTAAATTTAATACAAATATTTCTATAACATCAACATATACTTGTGTCAGTTTTATTATAGATCAGCTGTAGACTATTACTCTGTTTAAACAAAACATTATTTCAGTGTATCCACTGTAATATTTATGGGACATGAATTGAGATTTTGAGCTTAGTTATTAATATCCTTAAGAACAGTTTACATTCACGTCTCCATTACTGAACAGTTGATAACTTCAGTTTGATATGATAGACTTAAAGTTTAAACTCTAATGCTACTCAAGTTTCTGTTAACACAATTAGCACTTTGTGACACTATAGTATACAGTTAAAAAGAAATTATTTATATTCACACTATCCAGTGTCACCCAGAAGAGGATGGGCTCCCTTTTGAGTCTGGCTTCTCTCAAGGTTTCTTCCTCTTGTTATCTCAGGGAGTTTTTTCTTGCCACTGTTGCCTCTGGCTTGCTCATTAGGGATAAATAATAAAAAAAATATATATATATACAGATTTCTGTAAAGCTGCTTTGTGACAATGTCCATTCTTAAAAGTGCTACACAAATAAAACTGAATTGAATTGAATTAATACATTAATTAACATTAGGTAAGACATAACACACAGGCAGTTGCCTGAAGTGATACATATTTTACTGCTATACCTCAAGAAACATGAAGGGGCATGAAAGATAAATTCACCACATCTTCAGGTGATCTTGAGGAGATATGATACATTGCAGGACAATATAAAAAAAAAGTAGAGGACAGTGATAAACAAAAGCAAAGGACAATTTTAAAAAGGCAGAAAATTCTAGTTGAAAGGGAGAGAAATGTAGGTGTTAAATGTTCTTAGTTTCCTAAAGGTGCTTAGAGGTTATTTTTAAAATCATTTCTGACGTGGAAAAGCTATTTTGTATGGTTCTTTATAGCAGTGGCTCTCAGACCAGTCCTCAGGGTCTTCCAAGTGGTCCACATTTTTGCTTCATCCTTGTGTTGTGTGAGTTGGGATTGATTTGCATTTACATTTATGGCATTTGGCAGACGCCCTTATCCGGAACGACTTACAATTATCTCATTTATACAGCTGAGCAGTTGAGGGTTAAGGGCCTTGCTCAAAGGCCCAGCAGTGGCAGCTTGGCGGTGCTGGGGATTGAACTCATGACCTTCCGATCAGTACTGATGAAGTGTGGACTGTCTTGGGGGCCATAAAGACTGGTGTTAGAACCACTGCCTTATAGGACGTTTAAGGGTTTTCTGTGAGGAACAAACTGAAGAAACTTTTAAGCTTTAATCTTTTTCTAAGAGTGTTCATGTCAGTATCGAAAAAGGTCAGTGTGTGTCAAAGTAGATATAATGAGACATCATCCTGCCGACCATTACTTGAGATGCACTGATTTATTTTATTGGACTGGTTATTTTGCTTAGGGTTTCCTTTTTATTCAATATTTTGTTTTTAGTTTTTTTTTTTTTTTTGGCATGTGGACTCCTTGAATCCATCCATGTTAGGCCCTGGAGAGAGTACATCTGATGACAAGTTTTTCACCATGATGGACAGAATAAACTCCATTCATCTGACAAGAACTTGGCACAACCCCCAGTTTCCATAGACGCAAAGCCATATATTTTGCACGTTTGTTTATTTTTCACCTCTGACTCTACACATGGTTCAAAATGGAGCCAAGTGTAAGCAACAGGGCAAGTCTATTCGCATTTACTGATCTACTGCGGCAGCGGGCTGCCAGCTGATATCATCACCTCTGTAAATCAAGCAACACTACAAGAAATCATTCCATTGAGGGTGTGTCCCTGTCTCGTGCCCAGTGTTCCTAGGTTAGCCTGCTGATCTACCTGACCAGGATAAAGTGGTTACTGAAGCTGAAGGAACAAAGGAGTCATACATTCTCATATAAAGTCTTATTCATGAGTTCTTGTGTGGGGCAACAGAAAAGGCTGAGGCTGTGAGTCCAAGAAAGCAAAATATCCCATGCCCTCTGGGAGGGAAGGGTGGCATACTCTCTCCCCTATCAATCACAGCAACACTAGCCAATAATGGGCATCTGTCAGCTCACGCATGCGAGAGTGGGTGGACAGCGCTTTCCTCTGAGAGTTATTGTTACGCTGTTCCGTAGCATGTTCAAAAAGATGCAGTTGGCTATCTTCACGTGACTTGGAGGAAGCACGTGATTGCTTCATCCTCCTGGGTTTGTAGCTGTCGTATGATAGGGTAGACCTAACTGGTAGATGGGAATTAGCCAAAACAAAAAAAATTAGGGATAAAATCTGGGAAGCTTGAAGCTGTTCTGTTGGAAATTTCATAAAAAGCTATATGGTTCTAATTAATAGCCAGAATATTATTGTACACATAATAATTCATAAAAATTAATCTGCTGCAGGGTTATGTGGAATTTTTTTTTGGCTGCAAAAATGTTGAAAACCTGTCTTATCCTGATGGTTTAGGCCCACACCACAATACGTGGTGTGTGGAATTGGCAGGTTCATGTTCACAGCACTTCTCTTGGTGACCACAAGGTGGTAATAGAGTTTTCGATACTTCTTGCACTTAAAAAAAAAAAAATCATTCTAATATTATGTTTGTTTTTTTTTAATCTATGTCCTATGTAATATTTTACATTTCTCTTGTTTTTCACTCCTATAATTTGAGCTTCACTTATAACATTGGCTTTTCTTTGGAAGTCAAGAATGGTGTTAGCTTCAGCTTGCTCAAAGAGTATTAATTTACATTTTTTGGTACACTTTGGCTGTGTCTAATGATAGGAAATATATTCCAACCACTAGTCCTTCTATACCAAGATCTTGTCTGTTAAACTTCCTGAGATTTGGCAGAATGGTGTGTCTTTTAGGTGGCACAAGATGAGAAGCAATGAGCAAGAAGCTCTGCGTGTAAGAACAGGACAGGTAGACTGTTGTGCACCTGGATGTTGACCATGCAGATAATGCTCAAAAACACAGGTTTATAAGGCTTGTTCCTTTTGGGAAAGTCCCTGTTGAAAAATGTATCTTAAGTGCACCTCTTCCTATCAGTTTAAATGCCAAACTTTGCTGTGCTATCTTTTCATGTCGGCCTTTGCCTTAGTAAAAGAAAATTATATAGAGCAATAATGCTTCAGTTTTGATGTGTTTTAATGATGCTCACTGCTGGGCATTGGCTTGTCTGTTTATGATACTTAATCATTTATTTTTAATGTTTGTGCATTGAGTTTTCGTAAAAGCAAGTTGGTTGGTCAAGTTAATGGAGCTCTTAAGTTCTGGCTCAGTTTTGTCGTGACTTGTCTTCAGCAAACATCCAAAGCAGGCCAGATATTTGACCAGTGAAGCTTTACAGACTTTGTGGCAATTGTACAAAAACCCCTCTACAAACTAAACAAAGCCACACAAGAAGCCAACCTACTGTAACTGGCATATATAAGCTGACATAAATACATCTTAGACTGTTTGTGTTAGACTTAGTCTGTTGCTTGTGTCCTGCTAGATACCACATAGAAATTGCCTGAATGTCTAAGCTGTCAAGCTGTCTGAGAATCTGGACTTATTTATGAAGTGAAAACTCTGAAACAGTTTACAGATTTATGTGACTCCTCCCCAGGCATGAGGCCTGATGTTCTGTTCAGATACAAGCCTTCTTACACGCACGGTCACAATTAACATTGCCGGACACAAAACACTAAAGGAACAGAAATCCTGGTGTTCTTGAGTCTTTACCACATTAACACTCTTCTACACCTACAACCGTTTTCCTTTTGGTGAATGAATGATTGTTGAACAGTCATGCACGATTGTTAGTGATATAGCTGATGTGGCATATTAAATCTAATTTATGAATTACGTATAATTGGAAGTTCTGTCATAGTTGTACATATACTTACTGACGTTCACAAGAAGTTTAGTCTTTGGACAGATTTGGTCCATTCAGGCTTTGTGACTGTACAACTAAACCAGTCCTTTTGAATGCCATGTAAAACACAGTTACGACACTCACTGTTTTCAGCATGTGTGTGAAATAAGATGTTTATAGAATAAAGACCATATTCATGAGCTACTAAATCAGCATTTAAATGTTTCTGCTGAAGAAATGTAGATTTTACACCACCATGATCTGTCAGAATTAAACAAACTGCTAAGCTTCTTTAAAGAAATGCATTTATTAAATGTCAGATACATCCAGCCTAGCTGTTCAACCATGTTATATTTTTCCCCCATTCATGGTGGTGAATTTGTGAGCTACACAGAAAATATTTCAGGGATTTCGTTTTGGTCCATAAATGGCACTTTTCATATGAATACACTGTGCAAGTAAATTTTCTCATAGAATTCTTATCCAGTCATATTTGGATTTCTGTCCTCTATCATTCTGCAGTTGTGGTGAAATAACAATTAAAAATATATATACCTATGTTGGGATTGTGTTAGTATTTAGGTTGGCCCTTTGGTGCTGAGTATAACATATTACATAACCATGACTTGATGAATGTTGATAAAAGCAAAATGTTGTCCAGACCAAGACACATAGCTGAACTGGAAAACACTCACTATGATGTTTGGAGCATAACCACTTGTTCTAATATTGCCACACAACTCATTTATTGCTGCCCAACTAATATTACATGAGCTAAACTGATTAAAATATTTGAACTGTGTGAAGTCTTGCTTTTGCTGATTAAAAACCTGTAACATTTTAAAAACATCAATTTTATTAATTATTTAATCAGAGTAACTTATTTAAAACCAACATGGCAAGAAAGCTTATATAACAAGAAAGACTATTGATTGTTTAAACCAGGCATTAAATATGTGATGCAATTAGAAATTGATTACTGGTGCACAGTAGAGTACTACTGCCCTGTATAGATTAGTGTTTTACACAGGTAACATGTGACTCAGTTCAGTGGGTGCTGATTATCCAGTGAATGTGTGTACATGTATGTACTTGTGTTTGTGTATTGATGGGGTTGTTGAAGTCAGAAAAAATGTCAATTTGGTGTTAGAATGTGAAGCAACAGGGCATAGGTCATTACTGGTAAGAATTTATGGTTTCAGACTTTACTTCCCCTAAAGCTGAACCTTGGTATCTAAATAATTTCCCTGGAAACCTGATTTGATGATTGTGGGTTTTTTTTCCTCAGACAGTCATAATCATGACCACTTTTAGTTGAGGTACTGTGGTCTGAAGGTCAGGCCTGACTCAACCTCCATGTATTAGGTGAGGTAATGTGATTGCCAGAAGTGTACCAAAGGGATAACCACATAAAAGAGGTCAGAAAGGCAAAAAGAGGTCAAGAAGGATTTTAGTATTATTATTATTTAACTCTGAAATGTCTAAGCAAGCACGTAGACTGGAAATGCACCTGTTCTAAGCCAAGACCTCAGTGTTGACAGTGTAAACTTCAGGTATTTCAAACCTTTCAAAACATTTACACTCTGTCAATTAACTTTGAGTCAATGTTGAGTTCTCTAAGTAATCTTTTTAAGAGACGTTTAGAAGATTAAGATAAATTGATTGCTTTACGTAGTTTTCCTTGGTCTACCTTTATTAATTTGTATCCGTTAAATAAATAATACATGTTCCACAAATTATAGTGATTCATGCAGTGACACACATGCATCTGCATTATGAATGCATTTGTATTCAAAAGTATCTTTTTTAATGTAGATTCATGTCACCTGAATGCTTAATTTGAGACCTGTAACCTTACTATGATAAAATACATGTTTGAAATTTCGCAGTAAGTTACCAGTAAGGGAGGCTTTGGTGCCTACCAGCTACAGGGTCCACAGTTTGAACCTGAGCTAGGGTCACTGGTCTGTGAGGAATTTCTGTGTACATTCTCCCTGTGTACACATAGGTTTCCTCTGGGTCCTTCAGTTTCCTCCAAGCTTCCAAAACAGGTGGATTAGCTACTCTGTATGTACTCTGAATGTATGTGCATGGTGCCCTGTGATGGACTGGTGTCCCACTCAGGGTGTGTCCCCACCTAACACCCATGGTTCCAGGATAGGCTCCGCATCCAAAGCAGATGGATGAATTAATTTTACCAGTAAGTATAATAAGTCAGGTTATTGCTAATGGGCACTTCTTGACTTTCTAATAGATTGCTTGCTGACTTTAATAAGTTGCTCTGCTCTCTGCCAATATGTTAATTGTAATCATACCTCTAGGACACCTATGTCAGAAGAGCAATTCTGACAGCAGATGTAAGCTCATGTACCTTGTTTGCCTAACAGAATGTTTTAATATCCATAATCATCTCACAATAACAATATGTATTTGGCAAAAGCCTCTCACTCTCACTCCTTCCTAAATATATACCCCCTGCTTGGACAAAGGAATGCACTCAGAGTGGGCCTGGCTTGGGATGCCGACGTGTTCCAACAGCAGCCAGAGGATACTGCTTGCATTTTTAATGCTAAAGTTCCAGGAATAACACCTGAGCTTTGTAATAATCTCAGACGGTTCTGTATTTACAGACTGTTTTACAATCGTAGGTACTTGGAGTGAACCGAAACAACTGCAGTGGCACAAAGTGCACTCAGATTTGGCAAGTAAAAAATTTAAAATGGCAGCAAGCCATTGTACCCACTCATCAGTCATCCCTTTACATCAGGGGTGTCCAAACTGCAGCCCCAGGGCCAAATTTGGCCCATGGAAAGATGTTAATTGGCCTGTGGCTTCTCTGTTAGAATGTAGAATAGCTACAACACATTGCACACTTGATGGTGGCAGCAGATTGTGTTTATATGGTTAGCTAAAATTCAAGAGTCTTTTTTTTCCCCTCTGACTACACCTGCAAATTAATTTACTGAATGAATGTGTGTGTTTACATACAGTCGTGAAAAAAATTTAGGACACCCCATGAAAGCCTGTGTGTGTGTTTATTTTTAACATAGTTAAACATATGGACATTTGATCTTCATTTTAACAATATTGGGAGATTCAAGTAATATAACTAAAC